>JAVQJG010003422.1:0-15134 GCA_036024015.1 Craterocephalus amniculus | reverse complement strand
CGTCTAATGTCAATTCAATATCAGTGTGACATCAAACGTTGCTGTTTGATGTCACACTGATATTGAATTGACATCAGACGCCCACAGGGTTGTTATGAATTGGTGCAATACAAATATAGTTGAATTGAACTGAACTGAATTAAACTTGTCCACTTGTTCCACATAACACGAACCAAAGCCAGACTGAGTCACGGTGGTAAAGGTAGCTCTGATTTGTCGGCTATCTGGTGGCGCTGAAGCATCCGTAGAGGATGCAGAGCGACTATCACAGCTGTGATCTTCAGTTTTCTTCTTTCAGCCATGAACACTGACATCATCACTGTGTGAAGCCGGTTGCGTCCTGGCCTTCGCTGGACCTTCATTGTCGCCTCTCACAAGCAATCTGCCACCGACCCACCACTCGTTTCCTTTGTCCGTTGCTGCAGGTCTTTGGATGGGACTGGATAGAAAATGAGCCTCTTGTGGTCAAACCCCCTTCCTTTGCATCACTGTCCATCACACCAGTGCTTCTGGTCTGGGTGACCCTCTCTTCCCAGAACCAATCAACACAGAAGTTTCACTCTGGCTGAGGAAAGATGGAGACCTTAAGGTTTGCTGCACAGATGACGTATTTTACAGCAAACAAAGAAAGCTGGAATGTTTCTGCTCAGACTGGAGCAGTTCATGCAGCAGACTTGCTTTCAGCTGCAGCTCTGGGATGAAAACACACCCTGCCATGGATAAGCGGAGGGGTGGAACCCGCCTTCCCTGCACTCTCGCATCCTGGTGTCACGTCAGCCTTTTTAATTCCTTCCTGGAACCTGTGAGGATTTTTACCGTGCTAACAATGTGTACCCATGCATGACTCACACACACACATTAGCAGCTCCCTCTCCCCCCGCCCCCCCTGCCTTCATTTCTGTCATAAAGACACAACTCCAGGTGTGTGTGTGTGAGTGTCAGCTTGTTTTTATGAACCTGTATCCATGCACAGATGCAGATCGTGTCTCTGTAGGACGCTTTGCTTCGTTTCCCTGAACATTAATCCGGAATCAGCCGCTCTGCTTGTTGTCCAGACGCCCTCGTCTCAGCAGCCGTGCAGTCAATGTGTCTTTCATGAAGGCTGCGTTTCGCCTCATCATAATTTCTCCTGACCCCAGAAGCCTCCGTATCTATAGGCTCATTCAGGACCGGCCTGCAGCGGCTCGCCGGATCTTTAGGCCAAGCTGAGAGCAGCCATGTGCAGAAATGTGAGCTCCGTATGAAACACACAGAATCTGTCTTTTAGCTGCACACATGCATCTTTTATTTGAATAAATAGCTCACTAAAAGGTCTGGGAGGCTGAAAGCTTTTCTACAAACATCTTAACAGGTTAGGAAGAAAGATCAGGTTTTTGTTGCGTGATGTGTGTTATTTCTGCTGTGTGGTTTGATGGATGGACGTAGATACCAGGAGGTTTTGGTTGAGTTGTTCACTTATTGTTATTGTAAAGGTAACTAACAACACAAATGCGTTCAAGACAAATCCCACATTACCTAATCATATCCTAGCTTAGTGTTGTATATCCTGTCATGTTGAATAATACTGTGTGATAAATTATCGCAGATTATTGTATTATCGAATCACATGTTATTGTAGCTTATCGTTATAGTGTTTAATATGACTCAAGTATTATCGAAGTATTTGCCCTGGCTGATTTAGAGAAAGTGTGAAAAATGCGAACTACAAGCACATTTAAGTGAAATGTTAAGTTTGCTGTTTCGTTTTGGTTATATTCTTTATTTCTTTCATATTTATTTTCTTGTTTGCTTTTTTATTTATGTGTTAATTTATTGTGAAATGTATTATTTACAGGAAGTGACTGTGATTGTGATAATTTATTATGAGTTTAGTACTGTCTTATTATCCGGAGGGGGATGGTCCTCATTCATTCATTCATTCATACTATATATCATATCATATTGTATCACATTGCAATGTTTCCTATCGTAGTGTTCAATATTGTTGTGTATGGCATAATATCGCATCATAATGTCTCTTAGTGTTTTGTATTGTTGTTTATCGCATCGTGATGTATTGTAGCGTTTGGTGAAGTAGCTCATTGTTTTATACTGTTTCATATTGTATCAACCTATGCAATGCCTTCAGAAGCTCCTCAGGATTCAGAGGCTGTAATGTTTGTTTAAAGGGAAAACATTTGTTCCAAAGAAGATCTGGGGAAAAAATAAAAAAAAGACTTGAATGAAATAAAATTCAATGTACTAAATAAATGAATGATAATCCATAAATATAGATAAATAGAGATAAATAATAACATAATTAAATAGAAGCACAGATGTGAGTGTGAGAAACTTGGGCTCAAGGGTCAAAAAGGTCGAAAGAAAGATTCAATCCAGCATGTGTCAGCCTGGATAACTGGTTTCTCTCTCTCTCTCTCTTTCTGTAAACTGAATACCTATTTACAAATTTAACATGCCGATTAGTCTATACAATTTTCTTGAAATCTGTATACCCTCTAACCCGTTTTCAAGCACACATAAAAAAATGAATTAAACTCCTGAAATGACCTGAAAACAATACCAGAAAACATTACAACAAAATAAGTCACGCTTACAAAAGAGAAACTACAATAAATTAAACAAAAATCCTCCGCTTGGTTTTACCCAATTATCTGATCGGTGAAGTTGCTCACACCTGAAGATGATGTTGGATTGGCCGCACCCCAAACAACTACAAGGCGCGTCTAAACAAAGCAAAATGTTACATCTGAACATAACTGACAACTGCAACACAAAACCAACATGGTGCCAGAAATGGCAAAGTAAGTTAAAAAAACACACGAGGGACCAGTTACATTCTCACCCACTTTGTCACAATGAGGGAATAAAAGCAAATAAACAAATCCAATAGATGACTTCACCATCACAGGGCGACAGCAAACTTAATTCATATAAACATAGAAGCTCCTCACAAAGAGTCTGAGATAACCGGAGTTATGTTGCAATGAGCCATTTCTGCTCCCTTTACTGCATGTTTAACACTGCTGACCCCTCATTGTCATCGGGATTCCTGAGACTAGGAAGCCCTCTTCACTGACCCCAACAGCTCAGGAAGGAAAATTCATGCAACCTGTTGGTTTTCTTCATTAGACGATTATTTATAACGAAACATGACAATAAGCTGCAACTCAAACCAGACGCAGCTTTTAATGTTGTGAGGAGACATGAAAGTTGATTTCCCATGAATAAATGAAACGCTGAGGTATGTTGTGGAAGGGATCACCAGGCAACGAGTGGGACACTGGTTTAAACAAACAGAGCAGGACTGGGACAGGACTGGTTGGACTGGTTTTGTAGACACTATTGAGGACAAGAAGAAGATGCATCTGAAAAGGTGGCAGCTTCACAAACATCATCACGTTCCCCAGACAGAAATAAAGCATCTTAATCCTCCGATCTTTGTCTTTGAGTTCACAGGTGAGGCTAAGCATGTTGGATTATTTGGGATATCTAGGTGACTGTTTATTACTGATTACAGAGTGTATTAGTCATCTTTGACATGAAAAGAAAAACTAAATTGCCTTTTGAAATGAAGCATTTATCAGCTGACAAGCACCTGCCTTCCTTTCCCTCCATCTGGGTTTTGTTTGAAATGAAATGAGGTTCAGCGAAGTCAAACAAAACGCCTCGCGCCTTGTTTGCTCAGAAAGACTTGGCTTAATTAAAACTTGCTGCCTGTTTAAAAGAGTTATGAGTGATGAGAAGTTGGACTGAACGGAGGCAAAGCAACCAGAGGATCAAGTAGAAAATCATGTCTTGTGTTTATAAATGCCTACAATGACCCATGCTGTGGGTGACAGCTGATAACAGCTGGCTGATGAGTAATTCCCATTATTCTGCACCAACGAGCCTGTTCACATGTAAGATAATGGAAATAAATATTTCTGATGCATTTACATGTGATGCAGAAATGTGTTTGGAAAAACACAAATAAATAAAATAAATAGTCACATTTAGTGCGGCTCTGCAGAAGTAAAACATCTAAAACCCAGAGCAGTGTAAGACACAGAAAGCATAGTCTTTAGCCGTGATGGCATTGAACGCACCATCATGTTCACGCTTCAAAGGAACATTCCTTCTGTCTCTGAGTTGCAGCTATTTCAGGAACGTTCTCATTGTAACATACGTCCTCATCCTTATGACGTATATTCATGTAAAACAGAGATCAGACGCCGAGATTTAGGCAGTGATAACGATAATTAAATAACGCTGCACTCGTCTGACAACTGACAATGAGCAGGTCCGAAAAAGTTAGATTTTCTGTGAATAAATGAAACATGGTTTCAGATGGTAAAGATAGTATTTCTATGAAATGAAAGGAAAGGAAAATATTAATAAATATCATATCAATAATCTAAATGATACAACACGGATCCAAAAGTGTTTTTCTTTTGCACAACATGAACTAAACCAGTTCAATGACCACACTGTGGTAATGGATGGGATGAGTCTCACTTCCATTGGTCATATTTTCTCTGACTTATTGTGAATGTTGGCTCATAAGAAAAGCAGATTCTGTTTGTATTTGCATGTTTTTGCTGTGAGGTTCGTATATTTCAGCTCTCAGCATGTTTTACTAACACAGCTCACTTCTTTTTCTGGATCCTTCATTTGTCCCAAGCAGGGATGACTTCTACCAGACAGTTAAAACACTGAATTAAAACCTTTCTGAATGCCAAGAAACCAACACTGATACAAAACAAGCTATTTGTTTTCACTTCTGTGAGTTTGAGACAATAAAACGCCTAAATAGTGTTTTTCTTCTGTGTCACATGAAAATGAGCCAGAAGCCAAAATGATGATGATGATGATGCTGTTAGGGATGATGATGTTATTCTAGCGGTTCAATGCACTTTCCTGAGCAATATATTTTTGTTACATTTATTATTTAACTAGTTAACATTCTGTTTAATTATATTAAATGAAATATTTATAAATAATTCTAAAAAATAATTTAATGAAATTAAATACATGTTTTTGTAAAAAAGATTATTTAGAAATAATTCTACTGAGATTGACTAGCGGCCTTGTCTGGGGTCTCGCCTGCTATTTGCTGCGATGGGCTGCAGCCCCTCCCAACCCCAAACTGGATGAAGTGGTAGAGAAAATGAGTAAACAATTCTAGATTCTGTTGCAATTTATCATGTAAAAATAGATGTTTCTTTTAAGTATTCATGAGTTATATTCATATTTCCATAAAAGATATAACTGATGGACCTGTGTGATCTTCCTTTAAGATGCAAATGGAAAAGCTTAAAAAACAACAGAAAAATATTCTGGTATCCCCCAACCAACGTCCAGCATTTGACATGTGACAGCATTTAACTCTAATAATAATATTTAATTTATTTCTAAAGCACTTTTATGGACACTCAGAGATGCTTACAGCAGCTAAACAAGACCATCAATAAACAGAATGAAAAATATTAGTAAATACTAGTAAAAATATAAAGCCTTAGGACACCTCCTCAGATGAAAGTCATTACAGCAGCTCTGAAAACAGAAGTTTTGGTGAGTTTTTTAACAGGATATCATGATGGAGGGAGCTTTAATGTGGGGAGGAGGATTTAGAATTGAATCAAATGTGGAATGGGAAGCCATGGAGTCTCTGGAGGACGGAGATGAGAAGAGGACAGTCATGGGAAGGGGTGTGTGTGAGGAGGCCAGCAGCAGAGTTCAAATGCTTTGAAGCTTTAGTTAAGCAGGTTTTTCTTATCAAGCAGTTAATCATAGGCCTACCTGACATATTTATTCTCCTGTCTCCATCCCTGGATGGTGTGTGACGTGTATAAATCAGCTGATTTTTCACTGAGCTCATCATTTCATCTGATGACTGGGAAGAGATGGACGGACACGGGCGATGCTCTTCAGGTAGAAAAACAGAAATCATTTTTTTGCCTGTCAGCTGCTCTCCTTGGAGAGTTTACATGTGGCTGCTGAAATTCTGCTTCACACACATGCAAACACACACACTCTCACATACATGCCATAAATAGATAATACACATAAATCACACAGACATTCGCACAATGTTACCTACACATTTTTACACTCAGGCCCACGCACACACAGGCCCCTTGTCCCGCCTCGTCCCGCAGGCAGCGGCGGACAGGACGGAATTAGTGATACGGCCATTTTTCACTCAAACGTACCTTCAGCCAAACCAAATAAATAACACCACCATTCATTTTTCCCTCCAAAACTCATTTTCCTTCCCCTTCTGCTGCTGAGAAAACACACAAACAAGCGCAGATGAAGACCCACTCAGACGGCACACTGACAAGATGCAACATAGATACAGAGCGCAAACATACATGTGGAGGCTGAGCATGACTCCCAGCACACACACACACACACACATGCAAACCCACACGCAGGCTTCTTCACCACAGTTGGCCATAAATAGCTGGATAAATGAAAAGCTGAAGGTCTGTTTTAAAAGGATCTGGTTGAAGTGAAAAAGGTCAGAGCAGTTCTCAGAGGCCTGAGAAGGAACACACACCTTAACTGACCCACCGCTTTGTTTATTATGTCATTTACAGTCAGAAAACAACGTTTTTACATGTATTAAACTTTACACCTCGGCTCTTTTATGTTTTCTGTCTGCTAATTAAAAATACGTCCCCCTCCCTCATGGTGTTACAGCGTATCCTGTTTCCTTTTCACTCTCATTCCTCGGCGTTATTAAAACTGCTGTTTGCCGTCCTGCTCTCGGGGATGTTAGGAACATGTTTGCTCTGTCTGACACAAAGATCACGCTCGCAGATATCGTGTCAAAGAGAATCACATTTATTGACGGTTCACATTGCTATTTAGCTAAAGATTTTGGTGAATGGATGGATTCAGCGAGGAAGGACACTGGCAGTGAATGTCGTCTGGGAGGAAAGGAAAGATTGTTTCACCACTGGGGAGACACTGGAGGCAGGTTGTTCTGTCTTCTATCCATTAATAGGATGAATAAATATTGAAGTAAACAGAAAAACTCCAGCTGGAGTAAACAACACGCGTGTGAATGTGAAGCTTCTTCTATTTGTTGGATAAATTTAAAATATGTCTTTCAGCATCAGACTGGCTTCTGGCAGTTACGTAACACCGAAGAGCATATTTACTAAACTGGTATTAGACCACTGGTTTTAGGGTCTGATAATAAATGTAAGTCATCTAGAAATAATTAAAGTGTGAGGAGTATCTGCTCAGCTAATCCGTGTAGCATCCTGTTCAGTGGTGATTCCAGAAAGGCCTTAGAAGGCAGCATCTGCTTTGTTGGAGAGGAACATGCATGAGAAAATAACCCAACAAATAGAGCCGTAAAGGATTTAATAATTTACTGTATAATGAGCACAACTATGCATCTAAAGTCAATGTTGAAACTCTAGCTTTAGCTCTGTGATTGCATGTTTGTGCCTCTCCGATTCGGCTTGGATGGAAAAAGTAAAAGTGGTCTTCTTCCAGTTCTTGTTTGAGGCTTTAGGAGGGAAAGAATGTTTGCATGCATAATAATACGCGGCCCAGTGTTTTTAGTATTCAAGGACACTTCAGAAATTTCTAAACCTAAAAGATTTTCCATTGTCGGTGACTGACTGGTCCTTCTGATCTTGTTCATTTTCTGGAGGAAATGTTGATCAGGAAACAAGAAGGAAAAACTAAAAAACTGACTGAAGTAGTTTTCAGTGGTTTCCCTACAATATTCTTATGGACTCAGACAATTTTCTTCGGCTTAATGATGAGTTCAGTGAAGGTCTTTGCTGTGCCGCTGATGGGTTTTTGCCCAAGGCAGTAGAGTCTCTGGGCTCTTTAACCTCCGATGTTAAACCATCAGTGAAGAGCCTCTGTGTAACTCTGGACCTACCTTGAACATGCTTTTCCCTCATCTCATATAGATTTCTGGAAATTGTTGTTTGTTTGTCTGAGCATAATTATCTCTGGATTTTCTATAGGTTGTACACATTCTTTTGTCATGCGGATTGTCACACGGGTGTGCAGGAGCAAACGGAGTACAGTGAACTGTAGTACCACTGGAGACCATGGCAGCAGTGTTGAGCAGCACTGTCACGACCCAGCTCAGCTAGGTATAAGGTCTGTAACAAAAGGAGATCTGGCGACGATGTAAAAGAAGGAATATGGTGTTTATTGCTGACAAAGGGGGTAGATGACACACTCTAGTGGTATAAACCACGGAGTTGGGGTTTGAAAGCTGCCCCAAAACAAAGAAAGCAATAATAAAACAATTATCTATACAAAACAACCAAACAAAACACAGGGTCGCCAGCCCTCCAGGTACTATAACCAAGAAAAAGAAAATGCCTCGGTTACCAAAAGGAGCAGCAGCAATACTAGAAGTGAATAAGATTACAGCGAACAAACAAAATAAACTCTATATCCACAAAAATAATTACTATTTACAATAATATACAAACACCTCGAAATCCTCTAATCGAACCCAACTCAAATTACAAACTATTTAACTACAAAACTAAAAACCAAGTAGTTGTAACACTACTGGAAAAACAAAACTAATCTAACCCAACACCCAAAACTAAACTAAGGAACGTTACTAAATCTAATCTATCAAAAGCACCAATCTACCAAAGCCACAAAGTCCAAATCTCTAGTCCAACAAGCTCAGGGCAGACTGTCCGTATCCAAACAGTTGCCACTTGTGAGTGGAGGCCCCGGTGTTTTATCTCCGCGGGACCCAGGTGTATCCTGTTGGGCTGATGTGGAGTTGACCAATCACAAGGGGGGGGGGGGCGAAGGGTGTGTCCTCAGGATCCAACCATCCTCGGGTGTTGGCGCAGGTGGATTTCCACGTGGAATTGACTATTGAATGTTAAAATGTACGCAGACGTAACAAGCACAATTGATGTGAGACCCATTAAAGAAAGAAAGATGAAGAAGAAGAAAAGTATCTAATGGTCACATAGTCTGCTGCAGTCTGCTGAAATATCATTAGTTGAAGTTCCAGTACTTTTCCAGTTCAAAAAACGCATAAAGTCCAGTAATCTTGAGGATTTATCAGTGGTGAATTCTGTGGGTTTCTGGACAGTCTGCTATACCAGAATAAACTGCGCCACGACAACAATAGAGTCCCAAGTATGGTGGTGTAGATATGATATAACAATATATATAATATATAAAATTGTACTTTTTCAACAGCTTGTATTTTTGTGAGTACGGAAAAAAGAGACGTTGGAGAAAAAATATGTACAAAAGTTAAATGTATGCCAATAGCATAGTACACTCCCCCTGCTGTTATTCTTGTGTCAGCCTTGTCGCTTCCACCTCTCTCAGCTTCAAATTAAAGTAAACGGACTGCAACTGCAGGCTCGGGTAATTTAATTTATTTCGGTGGTTATAATCCTTCTGTTCGTTGTTATTAGAGAAACGTCTTTAACATAACGAAGTATACGTTTTAAAGCATTACATGTGTACTTGATTCTTTCCTCCTCAGAAGTTTGTACTTCCAATAAATCTGTGCTAGTAAGTACACAAAAGCATTCTCAGCCCTGAACTCTTTTTGTACATAAATGGGTTTTACATGCCAGTTGCTGCTTTCTGGATCTCTGTGGACTAACTATCGCTTTAAAAAAGCAGATTAAAAGCATTTACTAAACTTGCTTTTGCTTAGTTTTCTTTGTATCTCTGAAACACATCGTGATTTTCATCTCGCATACTGCTAAGCCCTCCTCCTAGTCTCTCCGTCTGCCACAGTTAACACACTGTGAACAGGCAGACAGACTGGAGGTGGTGACATTAAAAAGTTCCTCATCTTTCACTGGGAAATGATGTTTGTGGTTTTACAGAAGCCAGAGTCATCCACCGCTCTGAGTTTGGAGGCAGTGAAGTGGGAGGAACGAGCTGCTACCCTGCCAGTGAGGTTTGCATGCAGACAGAGGGAAACGAACTGCATCAATGGAGAAAGTGTCCTGCTGCCGGCACAGGTGAGGTTCCAATGCAGGGCAAACAGAACAGGTCCAGTTCAGCTCATTTCCTCAGTAAAAACAGAGGGAGAGATCCAGAGGGTACAGTTAGTGCAGCTACATCCTCGCTCTGTTTCCTTCAAAACATCCGCTCCATGAATTAGACATCTTATTTACCAAGTGCTCCCGCCTCCGTGCCTCTCCCGCTACTCCTCCTCCTCTGCTGAACACCGCCGCCCCTTCCAGCTCCTCTGCAACCCTTCCCATATTTCTCCTCACCCACCCAGAAAGAGGTAGGTTCTTTAAAGAGTTTTGGTTACCATAGTGGTTCCCTAGAAAACCGCTGGGACTCAAAGAGCCCCTCTGATTTCTCAACCCTGAAAATCAACAGATCGAAATAAACAAGAGAGGTTCTTAGAAACTTATTTTTAGTCCAGTTCAGTGGTTCTCTGAAGAGTTGGAGCACAGTTCGACTTAAACAAACTAATAAACTCATTATTGACATAATTTATTTTGTGCATGGTCTTATGTATTTGTCAAATGCCACAATAATCTCACTGGTATTACCAGTCATCAGTCAGTCAGCAGACTTTATTTATACAGCATTTTTCACACAGTTTCCTTACGGAAAAAAGATTATGGAAGATATTCGGATTCTCTCACTCACACACACAAATCATCAGATTTGAGACCATCGTGTAAAACTAATCTGAGGAAGCCCTGTCAGTTAGGAAAAAGGAGAGATAAAAATAAAATAAAAATTTGCAATAAAACAGAGTAAAATAGGAACATGATGAATGAAAAAATGAAAAAAGCTAAAAAAATAAAATTTAAATACTTAATTTAAATTAAACTGAAAACCAAGTTGCTTTTTTGTCAATTCAGATAATTTATTCTGTTATTAAAAGTGACCTTTGTCTCATTGCACCGTGTTTGTCTGCCAAGTGGAAATATGGGAGATTCCGCCGTGACTGCACACTCATTTCCTAAGTTTAGGCCAACCTGAAGCAAACCAGCTTTGCTTCAGGTTGCTTCAAGATGTGACTCCATGAGTTGAGCCTGATCTCACAGAAATGCATGAAATAGAGATAACAGCATGGTGGGGACATGTAAGGGGCACGGAGTGCTACTCTGGTGTCTTTCAGCCAGATCAGCCTGCTGCTTTCCCTGTCTTCAGGCTGAAGAATGATGTGCTCTGGGAATCCTTGCAGAGGTGCTAAATCATGCTTTACATTTAGCACGGTTACAGGAAACCACCAGGATTGAAAAATTCCCAGATTTATTATGATTTACGGTATAAAAATGGGAACAATGAAGCTTTCAATCATGAATAAAGCCGTCTTTTTCACTGGAGAGGAAAACCACAAATAGCTGGCGTTACATCAATATTCAGCTACATGACTCCACTTTCATGTTTTCTGTAACATTTTTATTATATTTCCCCCTCGACACCCTCAAGCTCTGCACACACACACTCCTTTCTAGAGTTCAGAGTGGACTGATTGGTTAAAATGGCCCTTATTATCTTTTCTTCTGTCCATACAAACATCAGGTCATCATCACTGAATGACCAAACCCTGCCTGCCTCCTACACATGCCAGAGCACATGCCGCAATTAAAATGCGTTTAATTTTAGTCTCATCTGGCGTTTTGGTCCTACAAAGGTACCAGTGTTAGCTCCAGACCTGACAGAGAAACAGAAAGGCACCATATTGAGGTATTTATAGAAAATTCAGTAGGTAGCAGAGGTGGAGCGAGGACTCGGCATCTGGGGGGAAAAAAAGGTAGGATTAAGAGTTTCATGAGAGACAAGCAGCATGTTTTTGGGGGAATGGTTTATAGTCAGAAAGGTCAGGTCCTGAAAAACCCAAAGTTTTCAGATATTGTTTTCAGTCCTCAGCTGAACAGCAACTATAGGATGTAAAGTTAAAACAAATGATGTCTAAAAGGCTGTGAGTTGACAGCAGGAGTACATTGGCGTGGTTTAGAAGTAGAAACCTGCCTGCTCCGAGGATTAAAGCCGGTTAATCTGATCTCAGGAAGGTGTAGAAGTGTCTGCAGCTTGATACTTTTCACCACAAATTCAGAATCAGGAGCTGAAAAACTACACAAGTCTGATGCCATTAATTTCAGGAACAAAGTCTTCTGAACTAATGTATTAACAACACAATCACTTTCAACTGGACTAAATTTCTAATATAGTGTTTAAACATTAATGAAGAAGAAAAAACCCTCCACTTGTTAAGCATCAGTTAAAAGTTATCAGCTAAATCACACTGAACATTTCATGGCTCGATGAACGCCAGCCTAAATTAAGTGTTCCAGACCAATACTGTTTAGCTACATCACTGTTTTAAGAGCTACTATCCTGAAACTTTAGATCAGTCCTTCTCCAACATGTCTGAATCAAATGCCTGACAGCCCTCATCATCATCGTGCAGCTCTGCAGAGGTCTGGTAACCAGCCGTTCATTTGGTTCAGGTTTGATGGACAGTGGATGCGTCTAAAAGCTGCAGGACAGAGATGGGAGACCTGGACCTGGGCAGCCCTGGTTTGCATGATCCCTGAAAAAGTTATTCTGATAATGACGTGTTCACGCGCGTCACATGTTTGAAGAGAATAAATCACTTTGACATGTGTAGAATTGTCTGACTTTCTGGAGCAGGAGAAGAAGAGACGGTGATATCCAAAGTAAACAAACACTGCTGCGTGGACATCTTCCCCATTTCTCTCCTAAATCCACATTATTTTTAAATCTTATTTGTTGTAACCGATAAAAAACAACTTTATTGATTAAATCAAACACAAGCCAAAATAATATGACGCCAGGGATTTCTCTCCTAACTCCAAATTCTTTTAAAACCTTTTTTGTCGTAACTAATAAAAACAACATTATTGAGTAAATTGAACAGTGCAAAACAAGCCAATATAATATTAATCACGGATTATGTTTTGTTGATGTAACAGCCATGTGCAGTAAGGAAACAGTCAGCATGACCCAGCCATTTTAATCCAGATGACACTTTGATCTAAATGAGTGAAATCGGATCAGAATCATCTGATCTGTGTGTTTGCATGAAGACGGCCGATACAACAGGACGGCAGACCAAAACATAAAATCCATAACGAAGCCTCTAGACAGGGAAAGGATTCTGCTCCGTTGAGTTTATTATGGAAAGTTTATGCTAAATTTCCCAAATACTTACATTTTTTTCTTCAACTTTATCATGAACAGTTTCCTCTGTAAGTTTTCTGTCATTCTGGGCGTAAACATCACCTTATCAGATCATGTCTGAAAAAAAGAGTCTGTGCTCTTAAATAAAAACAAAAAGTATTCTTTCCCTCCTGCTTCTACCTTTCCTCTGCTGCTCTGTCGTTCTGTTCATTGTTTCCATGTTCAGGTGCTGGTTAATGGTTAACCTTGGGCTCGGCTCTGGCGGGGAGCGAGGGGAGGAGGTGGCCGCCATGAAGAAATGGTGACATTTCACTGCCATTATTCATCCGTGCTTTGTCCCACAGCACTGAGGAGTGTTTGCACTGGGATGGAGCGCAGGGCGGAGGGATGACGAGATGGAGGGATGAATGGGGAAGGGTGTGGAGGGAGGAGGGGGGCAGGTTGATTGGGGGTTTGAGAGGTGAAGAAGTCATGGGGTTAAAGTGTGAGACACCTATGAGGAGAGGATAAGGAAGACAAAGGCCTCTGTGACACTGCCTCGCTATCTCTTAACTTTTAATCCTCCAGATTTTTTTTTTCATTTGAAATCTTTTGTGATTTCTTTTTTCCTGAATAGTTTTACTCCTAGTCTTTGTTGTCCCTAATGCAGACGCACACATATATATTTCTATAAGGCCCACACACATGCACATGCTCCTCTCAGCTGTTTACATGGCGTGTTTGCACAATATGGTGGATGGGAGGAGGGAGAACAGCTAAGGAGGAGGTGGGGATGTTAAGCTCAGTCAGGGATATTCTCTTTAAACTGCCACAAAAACCTCCTCAACTGCTCTGAATCTAAAGTTTCAGGCTCACTGTGGTCCTCTTCAGTCATCAGAATACCACTGAGGAGCAATGAGGGACATGACAAATACATTATTAATGGGAAATAAAAATGTAAAATACTGATTATTTTTGGATGGGCAACAACTTTATTGATTAAGAAAGTACGTTTCTGAAGATATCTACACAGTTTGTTGTGCTGACCAGGATGAGATTTCTTTACAAAATATTTGTATTTAGCCATAGGCCAAATATTCAAGACTTAGATACATTAAGAAGACATGAATACCTTTGTTTTACTTTTACTTCCTGCAAGAATTTTTGCAGCTTTTTGCTACATGTAAGCTAAGTGCAAACCACATGTAAGCTAAATGTAAACCGCATGTAAGCAACCATAAGCTAACATGTATCCAGCATGTGAGCAAACATGTAAGCTAAATGTAAACTAACTAAATGTAAACTAAATGTAAGATAATAGCCCTAACATGTAAGCAATAGGCAAAATTAGCAAAATTAACTATAAGCTAATAAAAAATGTAAGCAATATGTGGCCTTATAGTTAAATGTTAGTGAACAACATGTATTCAACATGCAGCCTAAAGTCAATAAATAAAACCAACAAAAAGTTAGCATTATGCAGCCTATGTAAGCTAACAATATGTAGCTATGCAACATGCGAGCTAAGAACATGTAAGCTAAATGTCAACTGACAATACGTAAGCTAAATATAAGATTACAACATGTAGGCAACATATAAAGTAAACTAAGTATAAGCTAACAAAATCTAAGTAATATTAAACTTAAGTTAAATGTAAGATAAAAACATGTAAGCTAAATAGAAATGAACAAAATATAAGCTAAATAATCACATGTAAGCAATCTGTAAGGCAGCAGGTAACATGTAATAAACATGGAAAAGTAAATATAAGCAAACAAAATGTAAGTCATGTGTAGCCTATTTAAATCAATGTAAGCTGCCAACATGAAAATGTAAGCTAAAAAAGGGGGAAATAGATGAATAATTGTTGTTTTTTAACAACTAAATATATTTTACTTAGAGCAAACGCTAAAATTATTTCTACTTAACTTTATTTTTCTTCTTGCTCAAAGGCAAATTCTTGATGTTTGAATCATTTCAGAAGGAGAAAAATCCCTCTTCTGAGTATCTGTGATTAGCC
>JAVQJG010003403.1:0-11005 GCA_036024015.1 Craterocephalus amniculus | reverse complement strand
CTTCTTCCGTGTCCCGAAGCTGAATTGGAGGTCACAACCTAAACCAGCAGGACCAAATGGACAGCTTTCACTTGAGTAAGTCGCTAATTTGTAGCATTTTATTATTTTTTATTAGATTTAGTAGGCGCAGACAGCTATATTTACAGAGCAAAGTGTTCCTCTCGCTTACTGTACATTTATAAACACCTGTCACCATCCGTGAACGATCAGTAGCTTGCTGTTCAACACCCCTCTGCTCCACATCCTGTCTCTGCCTCCTCCTTTCCGTTATCTCCCCATCCGTATATTCTGGCTGAAACCGATAGGGACGGACGTCATATTCAAAGTCTTCTTCTATTTCCAATTCCGATTCTAATTCTTCTGCCATGCTGTTAAAAAGTTAGCCTCCGTTAGCTTCCCAGTGCTTTCTTCTGAACGCCCGCTGTAGTAAACAAAGTGAGGTCGCTAATGGCTGGCTGCGTGCGGAGGTGACGTCACACCCCGACGCTGTAAAAATAGCGTTTTAATCTCAGCCCAGGAGCATAAAAATTCAAAAAGGCACTGAGACGGAATGAATACTACGGTATTTACACAGACATTTTAAAAAGTAGCTGATTTTTAACTGATTTAGTATCGCAAACGCACGCCCAATACTTTTCCATGTATGGCGTTTTGGTGTTTGGTGTTTGAAACAAATATCTCAGGGAAGGATCCAAATCTCCAAAAAGTACCATAGGTGTCCAGTGGACTTCAGTTTACATCACAATTAAGGCCCCACTTGCAAAAAAGTGGACTTCTCCTTTAACTGATCTTACATTCCTGTAAGCCTTCACCCTTGCAGTTTAGTAACAGCTTAATTAAATCATCCATCTAAATCCAGTACTTTTCAGGTCTCTGTAGGAATATCACCGGATGAAAATGTATTTTCCTTTGATAGAAAGGCAGAAGTCAAAGTTTGTTTAAATAAAAGGATTTTTTTCTCTCTTAGTGTCTCATCTCTAATTTTTGCAATGATGAGGTTCCACCAAGATGTGGTAAGTAATCCATCCGTTGCCTCTGGATGATTCATAGTTTCACAAGTCAAAGCCTGACTGGTGACTTTACAGCATGTGGCCACAATTCTGTCTGCAAGTTTCATTTAGGAACATGCTCAGCTGGGAAATCTGCTGTCTCACATTTATGTTCCTGCTGTCCAGTCAGTGATCATCATTACTTTGATGTGTCTGGACTTTTTCAGATACTAGCTCCATGAATCTGCAACAGCTATTATTGCCAGTCTATTGCAGATCCTTTTGTTTATTGCAATGAACAACTAACCCAGGGGAGATAATAGCTTTTCAAGTATTTAATCTCTTTTGCAATATGAGTTTCGTCTTGTTTCTAAGTTTTATATCGTAATGACTAAAAAAATCATATGATTGAATGAGTTGAATAAGGACAGGTTGTCTGCTTAAAAAAATCTAAAGTAAATGAGTGTATGGTTTTGCCTGTAGTTTGCCCAAAATCTGCAGTCATAATGCCTCTCAACAAGAAGCTAACTTCACTTTGTGTTACAGTCCAGCAGAAGTAAGAGACGAGGAAGCTGACATGAAAAGTTTCTGGTCTAGCTTTTTCTTTCTAATCTCCATTTTTAAAGCTAAGTAAACTATGAGGGTTTCATTTTAGGTCTTCTATGTGTAGAGGACAAAATGGGCCTCTGTTACAACATGCATGTCAGTAGTTTCACCTTGAGCCATTTCCAGATAACTGAAACTGACTTCCAGTTTCGTCTTCTATCACTTATTTCCTATCAAAAATGATTCACCAGTAATATTTGCAATGTTGCAGAAATGGTTACTGCATTTCTGGGCAACTCCCAATACCGTAACTGTCATTCATCACCTGTTACTACTGCAGTATTGGTAGCAAGAAAATGACGTTGTGGCAGTTTTATATGACACTATTGCACTATAGTACAAAGTAGTGTTAGTGGGGTACTGTTGTTTATGTAACTTCTCACCTCCAGTCTGTAACATAAAAAACAGTAACAGTAGAGTTTTTTTTATCAAACAAACAAAACATGAGATAGTTTAATTCATTTCACAATTAGCTCATTTGAGTCCTATCTAAAAGACAGGGTCTATAGTGTCTTGGTGTCCCGGTAACTTTAAATCTAAGCCAACTAAAACAACCTGTTATGTTCCTCAAGGCTCCATCCTGGGTCCCCTGCTGTTCAACGCTCAAATTATTAAAAAAAACAAAAAAACAGCAACATATGTTACCATATGCTGATGACACACAAATCAACATACACATCTCACGGAGACTGTAGTCTGATCAGAAAGTCACTGATCGGAAACATTGATTAAATTAAAGGGTGAATGCAACATAACTTTCCTCAGTTAAATGAAGCAAAGAAGAAAGATTAAAAGTCAGCGCTCAACATCAAACAGCTAAGTTATAAACAACAATGGAGCCTGAAACCAGAGTGTATTCATGGAATCAGACCTCTACATCATTAGTCACATTAAAGACCCAGTATAGACTTATACCTTTATTCTCAGTGACGTGCTACCTTTTGCTGTCCTTACAGGTCTCCCTAAAAATTCTATCGACAGTTAGTCCACAATGCTGCTGCTCGAGGCTCAAGTTTTAACCTCCTGTCAATGTTTTTACCTAGGTTTCAGGGAATTCTCTGATGAATTAAGCTGTGCCCTCAGTTCGGATAAAAAGGGAAAATATCTTTGCACATGTTAATCTGCTTTAATCTCTCTAATATATTTGACTGAACAATCAGAGGAAGACATCGGTACCTGACGTCACGGTGAACAGTGCTACCTCAGCACTTCAGCAAACTGGAACTTTCGATTGAATCTGCCACACTCCATTGTCTTCATCTAACCTCACTGTGCTTTGGATGCTGCCCTTTTTGTCTGTCAATAGTGGAATAGAAATATGGAATATGTCTCTTAAAGGACTCAGTGGAATCAATAAACCACATAGCATGTTGACTAAGCTCAGCTGAAGGAATCATTGGAGGAGAAACAGAGGGGTTTCCTCCTTGAAATACACGAATGAAGTGATTTATGGAGGGTCATGTTCCTTGTAGAAAAGGCCTGCTTTTTCTCTTGAAGAGGTTCTGTCTCTGGAGAAAGCTCTGGTTTCTGGAGCACAGAATATTGTGATTAAGTTTTCCAGGCAGGGTCACAACCATTTATCTACAACAATACAACATTATAAGCAAAAATGCAAGAAGAATTACAATAAAATCCTTTAAACACAAAATCATTAAAAAGATTAAAAGCAAGAGAAGTTAAAAGATACCGTGCAGATTTCATTCATAGATACATGAGAAAAGGAATGTTTTTAACCTGGACTTAAAAGATTCCAGATTTGGTGAGATTTTAATCTCTAGTGGCAGTTTGTTCCACTTGTTTGCAGCATAACAGCTAAAAGCTGCTTCTCCATGTTTGGTCCTGACTCTGATCTGGACTAGCTGACCTGAGTCTTTGGGTCTAAGAGCTCTGGCATGACAAAGACATGCATGCACACACATAAAAATAAAGTTTACAGAGACACACAAAATGAGCCGATTGATGAGAAAGCTGACCAAATTATTTCCTTTTTCCCTTTTTTCCCCTTTTTCCTTTTCCTTGGGCTCTGTTTTCAGCTAGATTACACACGGAAAAACTTAATAATTGAAATTTCATTGGCTGTAATTAAATGGAACCCTTTTGATCCAATCAAGCACAATAGAAAATAAATACAATTGAGAGAGGTGTGGTTTAAATCTTTTCAGGATCGGATGAGTAGAAAATAACCATGCATACACTCATTCCAGTTCTGTGGTGTGTGTGTTGTTTCTGAGCATGCTTGAACCACACAGGGATTAGGTGGTGAAGTGAATTTAATGGAAGACATGGAAAAATTTTGGTGGCAACACAGAAGTGGATTGCGGTGAATACAGGGTTTTGCTGGAAACTGGAAGAGGTAAAGATTATAGAGTATTGTGACAGTCAAAAAGGTTCCTTATAATAAATAGATATTCCTCTTCGTATTATTCTTCCAAATTAGTACTCATTGCACGTGTCAAAAGCATTACCTTTATTAAATATTTCCATCATCAGCAGGTTTGATTTCAATTGCACAGAACAAATATTTGTCCATTTAAAAGTAGATAGTGAATCCTGGTTCAGTCCTAGTTCCTTATTCCTTTTTTAAAATGTTTTTTCACAAAATATGAAAAGCCAAAAATGGTTTTCAAAAATACACAATTGAGCCTGATTGTGGAGACATGCTCCTCAAGAGTCATTCAATTTTCTTCTTTAACTGAGAGAGAAACTGAATTTGTCACTAATTAGGTAACTAGGGATTTGTTTGAGTTATTTTTGAGAACAAAAACAAATTGCTTAATTCTTTTTCTAATATGAAGTTTTTCTA
Organism: Craterocephalus amniculus; assembly: GCA_036024015.1. NCBI lineage: Eukaryota > Metazoa > Chordata > Actinopteri > Atheriniformes > Atherinidae > Craterocephalus > Craterocephalus amniculus. The sequence goes on along the minus strand of JAVQJG010003403.1, from coordinate 6,607 downwards.
TGTCATATAGCTTAAAACAAAGAAGTACAACCAAACTAAACTCCTCCATAGTTGCACTCATTTTAAATACTGATTTAAGAGAATGATTTCCCAATCATTGTTCCATTTTTTGCACCATTTAAGCTCTAACCAATTAGATCTAAGATAATCTTACAGGCCATATCCATCCAGAAGCTGTACAGGCTGAAAGAAAACACTGAAACTCTTATGGTGGTCGACCGGTTGACCAGAAGGTTACATTGAAAGTTACCTTCTGGCTGTGGAGCATTTCCATTGTCAACATGAAAGTCAAAATAGTGTTCATCTGTATTCTGCACTAAATTTAAGAGGTCTGAAAAATCAGACTAAGGTCCAGGAGGATGATGGCCAGTACAGGTGGTTTCTCTTGTTTCCATTTTTGGTGACACTGATCCTTGGAGTCAGGTATTTAAAGGGATTATAACTAATCTTAGGTCTAGGACTAAAAAAAGGACTAATTGGAAGATAGATGCCACAACTCTGGTCAGTAGTTCTAGAAACACTGAAATTTGCATAATCAAGGTAAAAATTGCATTAATGTTTACATGGTTCTGCTGCAGCAAGGTCTCTGTGAGACAAAATATATCAAAATAACAATCATCATTCAGGTCACTGGGTAATTGACTTGAAATTCACTATTCAGCACATCACATTTAGTGATGATTACTGTTGTTGTTCTGTGGAAAATATTGTTGTGATTTTTATGATTGTATGTTTATTAAATGAGGCAGGATTTTGTGTGTTTCTGACAAACAGAATAGTACATAAACATTTAGTCAAACAAAGCCCAAGACCTGGGGTATGATAGGAGGTCTGGAAAATTATGGAAGGCTTTACTTTTCTATTACCCTTTTTTAAAATTTATCAAAACACTTTTAAGTAAATCACATCTGAGCCTAAAAGCATCTAGGTTTTACAGTAAAGTTATTAACAGCTTGACTTTTCTCTCTTTATTCAACGGCTTCAGGAGTTCAGCGAATGGAACCCGCCTCAGTGTGCTCCTTGTCCTTGAGCTCACGCTCTTTCAAGATTTGATTTGAATTTCTTAAATTGAAATCATGTGTTTCCTGAAAATATCAAAAGAAAATAGTGCATCTCTGTTACCCAAGTACAGATGGTACAGATAGTTATCAGTATAAAAGCCTAAGGAATGTAAGATGATGGACAAATACTGAAATCATGGGTTATTGAGGTTTTATTTCATGTGCTTTGCTGTTATTATGTGAAAATGTTGCAGATTTTCACCCATCCAGGTTGTAATAATCAGAAGAGCATGAAAACAGGCAACTGGACTTTCTTCTCTTGGTTCTCAAAGATATTTCCCCTTTCACCTGAAAATCTTCATCAGTTCCGAGAAACGTCATCGTATGAGGAGTTTTTGCTATGTTTACAATGCTTCGTGGTTGTTATCATTGTAACATTCTTCCACATATAGGCACCTGGACTGTGGAAATATGATTATTATCAGTGAAATGGTGTCTGGTCTAGCTTTTTCTTTATAATCTCCATGTGTACAGCTTAAAAAACTGTATGATGAGGGTTTCATTTTAAGTGTTCTAGATGTAAAGGACAAACTGGGTCTCTGTTACAACATGCGTGTCAGTAGTTTTGCTTTTAGCCATTTCCAGAAAACTGAAAATCTCAGCTGATCTACTTTGTGACTCCCAGTTCCCTGTTTCATCATTAATTTCTCATCAAAAATGACTCACCAGTAATCACCAGTTCTCTCACTGCTCACTGCATTTCTAGGTAATTCCTAGTACTGTAACTGTCATTCATCACCTGTATTTAACGGAAGCCAGAAAAGTACATTGTGGCAGTTTTCTGTAACACCATTGTACTATAATACAAGTGGGGTACTGTTGTTTATGTCACCTCAAGTCAGAGACACACAAAAAAAAATAAATCTAACAGCCTCCTATTATTGTCACATGTAGGCATCTGGACTGTGGAAATAAAATGATTATCAGTGAAACCAGTTTATCAAGTTAGTAAATATCTAATAGGCGGATACATTACTAAAATTGGTAATGGGACAGTTCTCTTTCGGTGCACAAGATAAACCTGAGGAATTTTTTAATCACATCCCGCTGTGTAACATCCCATGTTAGACTAAGACAGTGCATTTGAATGAGACAACAGAAAATATAAACACCAACCGAGACACCAAAATGAGCCGAGACAGCTGGAGGTAAATCAGAATATCCAGCATTTTCCCTCCATTTTAATTTTCAGGGGGATTTAATGAGATTTTATTATGGCATGTTGACGTGAATAAACTCCAGACTCTGAAAGATTTATAATGAAGTAAATGCTACACAGTAGTGGAAAGCTGTCAGTCAGATCTGGATTATTTTCAGCTGCTGGCTCGGTGTGTTTTGTTACTTGTTTGACAGGAAACAACCAACCTGCTGTTGGTTCAGTCGCCACAGAGAAGTATTTTTGTGATGTTTACATTTGTGCCACGGGAGACCACACAGAGGTTTTTGAAGTGGCGCAGAGCTGTGAAATCGGCATTGCATTTTTACATGTCAGAGCATGGGATGCGCATGTTATTTTCCATTCATCTCACTTCAAATCTTGTGCTCATTGTTTCAGGTGAACCTCGGGGGATCATGTCCTCCTTGCTTCAAATAAAACCGTCTGATAGTAAATCCAGATTTGATGGTCTCACCTTTCAAATCCTGCTGGTAGAACTGATGCAGAGTGGGAGAGCAGAGTTAAGAGCAAATGAGAAATGTTTTCAGCTCAGAGCTGTGGGGCAGTTTTTCCACTAATCAATATCAATTTCCATGCAAATAAGTGTGATTAAAGCTGATTAGACAGGCACAAGTCCTAACTGATGTTCACAGATCAAACATAGATATAACTCAAAAGAGTCATACTGTGAATATATTACATCAACATCAGAATAATGTCCTTAGCCTCCACATTTTACTGTGGAGAAATGAACCTAGTCCTGACGAGTCTACATCCAAAGGAATGCTTCTCTGAACGAGTGCCTAAGCACAGCCTTTTTATTAAACAGCACAACAAACTTTTAAATTTTAATAAAATTTTATGATATGATCACAGGAGCTTTCCAGAGATCATGGGGTCATAAGGATCATGAAAGCAAATGTGCTATTATTGGAGGAATATTGTATGTGCTTATAAAACTTTAGAAGCTAGCGGTTGTATAAATGTCAGGAAAAGTGATAGCAGGTGCTCTGACATTCTGCACGGCAGGCTGTTCATAAGAAGCATTAGTGGTAAATGGTGGATCCAACCCTTACAAGCTTTACTTTGTGTTGTGTGTTGTACACAGCCAAATCAAATCATTTTTTGGCTTGAAATTGGTTTTGAAACTACTGAATCTGATATAATGTATGGATAAGTGGACTTTTTTCTCATGTCACCACACCTTTCGGTAACACAGGAGTAGAAATCCCTTCACCATAGCTGGTGTATGTGTTCAGTTGTCAGTTTTTCTGTTATAACATGAGGAAGAGGCAAGACAGACCAACTGTATGTTCCAAGTAATATTTGTTTGCTAGAAACACAGTACAATATGGACCAATTACCCATGATGATTGCAAGTTTATAACTGGACTAACAAACTAAATGCACAACAATAAAAAGCCAGTAAAAAAATAAAATAATACATGCAATGAAAAAAAAACAGTTCAGTTTAAATTATACCATCACCAGACCATATTCAGGTCCAGCAGGAGAAACACTAAAAGAGAATAAGATAATTAATTTTTTTTAAAGTTCTCAAAACAAGTGGCAAATAAAAGAAGAAAAAAGTCCAACCGTTGATGAAGTGTGCACACAATGAAATCCTCTCCAAGAGCGACCAGGGCAAGAATCTTTTAAATACACAGAAAATTAAGATATAGGTTTTGGACCTCACAATGTCAACATGACTGTGCACATCTTGTTTCTACAGTATGCTACCAGTGAGCCGCTGGTGGCCTTGGTCACCCTCAGGTCAGCAGATCAGTCTTACTGATTGAGCCACTGATCACCAATTGTCCACGGCTGTAGGCTTATCAGTTGACCCAGGTAGCAGAGGGAGAGAGACAGTCCAAATGCTCAGACAGTCACTAGTGTTATACCCATTTGTGCCTGAGATGTATGCTGCTGGACCTCTGGCTCATTTATACATGTGTTGCAGCTCCTGAATGAATTGACTGAATGTATTGTTTTTTTCCATCAGTAAATTTTTCCTTCCGATCTCTACCCCATGTGGTCAGGGATCACCGCACATTGCCTTTATCACTGCTATTTTGCTATGACCTTTTTGTGATCTGAAATATAACTAATTGATTCAGTGGTTTTAGAGCAAGTGGTTTGCTGTTTTTGTAGTAACTATGTTTCTGTGCCATACATTTCTCTGAGTCTGGCATTGATGGTGGCTGGTGCTTTTGCTGCTCGCTTTGACAACTCCTTACAGATAGGCAGGACTGTTTTGAGTCCATTGGGACAAAAAACCTTTGTTCAGGTAAATCCATGATGTTGTCTCAGCATGTTGCAGCAGGTTCAAGTAGAAATCTGTTCCATTACTCATAGTCGTCTTCTGTACTTTTTTCATACAGCCACCCCCCGCACTGAGGCTTCTGGGCAGCTTGTCATATAAACAAAGTCCCAAGATCTGGCAAAGTCATGGAAAGCCTGACTCATGTATGCTGTTGTCTGAGTACAGTTCCTGTGGTATGCCACTGAAAAGGGTTGCTTTAGCTTGTTAATCACAACAAGGGAAGGTAAACTGCTAAGCTGGTCAATTTTAACCCATTCCAAGTATGAGTCAAGCAGAGATCATGCTAGCATTTCCTTCCAAATACGCCTGAAGCAGCAACAGATGTGGGTAGGTGAGGGACTTCTTATCATTTCATCAGTTTCTTCTGCATGTGAGGTTTAGACTGCTACATATACTACAAATATCTTCTAGATTATTGGATAATTATGCCGAAAACTCACTTTCTCTTGCCCTTCTTTTTGTAGATTCAGAGTCAACACATCCTTTGTGCATTTTCATTTATTCTTTAAAGGGATCTGGAAATGACTGCTCTTTTTCCTTTCATGATGAAAGCGCAATAATCAGTTCACTCAGGAAACACTGCAAATGGTCCCACTTCACTGGCTATTCTACACATACATTTGGGCCTGGCCCTTTCTCTGCAGCCATGTGCCCATGGTGTTCTTGGAGCCACTCAAGAGATATCAGCTAAACTGCCATAATGTGGTACTCGTGCTGGACAGACATCACCCCCAGGTGAACAGAAAAGCGTGGCAGCCAAGTAGACTTTTTGTAGTCTTAAAATTTCTGCAGTATTAGCATCATGCACTCGAGAGCACTGTGACTGTGTCAAAAGGCTTGCTGTGGATAGTGACCACCAGCTGTTGGTAATTTCCAAACACCACTGACATGCTGTAGATGTAGTCATATAACTTGTTGCAAATAACCCCTGTAAGTAACTCCTTCATCATTGCACATCTGATCTCCATTGGAGTCCGTTAAGAGATGCATGCACCACTGATTTTCATTCTTGGAAGCATGCTGCCCCTAAACCATGCTGGGATGCATCACAAGTCAGAGTCAGTGGTTTTTACACATGATGAACCATTGTGGTGCATGTTTTGATCTTATCTAAGCATCCAGTTGATGCTGCATTCATCTCCGGAAAACACCCTTTTACAGGAAATGATACAGGACAGCTCAGTCAGGTCTGGGATGACTTTGCCAAGATAATGAATCATCCTTACAAGCACAGTAGAGCTGGTTAGTCTTCTGGAGGTGGCATTAAATGTCATCTCTGTTGTCTCTGCTTTCAGGTGTGTTTTGTGAACAGATGGCCAACATACCTCACCTCCTCAAGTCTGACTTTTTTTGCATGGAATCTGAGTTTTACCTGCCTGCTTTCATCCAGGCTCCTGTTGATCTCCTCACATCCTGTGCCACAAACAGTAATGTCATCCATGATTATGCCACATGGATACCCAGCAAAGATTTGTTCCATGGCTCTCTGGAAGGCTTCCGATGCAGTGTGCATTCCAAGGCATTCTCAGGAACTTAAATCTGCCAAAAGGCATAAACGGTGTGAGGAGAGAAGAGGCTTCATCTCGTTTTGTTTGCCAGAGGGCACCTTTTGCATCATGAACAAATAAGGGCCTTTTCACATGGCGTGGTCGGGCCCGTGCCGTGCCCGGGATCGATTACTCCTGAGTTGTGTTCACATGCCAGTGCTTGAACCAGGCCCTGGCACGCTTGGTAATGTCGGCGCCAGAACACTAGGTGGCAGTGTTGAGGAAAGTAGGCTGATAGCGAACAACCGAGGAAGCAGCAAAGCCTTACGTCTTCAGCACAGTATATCAATAACAAAGTGAACTCGTCTTGTTACTTAGTATTTTCTTCTCCACTATAGAGGCAAGCCAGGCAGTCATATTTTATGTTTTGGCCGTTTTAAATCACTCCACAGTAATCTCTTTGCGCTCGCGATTGCCATGTTTGTTTACAGTTAAGCTACTGGTGTTGCTAATGCTAAACCTGCCGGTAGGGTCGGATGTTGCTTTGATCAGTTCCGCTTTTAGCCCACATGTCACGTCG
>JAVQJG010003385.1:0-25593 GCA_036024015.1 Craterocephalus amniculus | reverse complement strand
GACCAGAGTCCAGACCAGTATCAAGACCAGTATCCAGAGCAGAGTCCAGACCAGAGTCCAGACCAGAGTCCAGACCAGACTCCAGACCAGAGTCCAGACCAGTATCAAGACCAGTATCCAGACCAGAGTCCAGACCAGAGTCCAGACCAGAGTCCAGACCAGACTCCAGACCAGACTCCAGCCCAGAGTCCAGACCAGAGTCCAGACCAGAGTCCAGACCAGAGTCCAGACCAGTATGCAGACCAGAGTCCAGACCAGAGTCCAGACCAGAGTCCAGACCAGAGTCCAGACCAGAGTCCAGACCAGTATGCAGACTAAACCTGGAGAAGCAGCTTTTATTCTCTTAGGGATGAAACTTTCACCAGAAACTTTTAAATCCAGTTAAAAACATTTCTGTTCTCATGCAGCTGAAATCTCAGTCGTTTTGAACTGCTTTCACTTTTGATCAATACAGTTGGTGATTTATTTATTTATTTATTTTATTTTATTTGGATTTTTGCCATTTTCCCCCCCACTGGTCCCAGTGTGTAATCGCCTTATTTCTAAAAGTTTGAGCAAATGAATTTTTAGCATTTATCACGTTCGAGGTTTCATCGTGTATTTTGTACCTGAACCGATCCAGAAAGTCCCTTACTGGACTCTGAATGAGTCAGATCTGATATAAACCTCACAGAGCTGGTTGAGTTGCTGGTTGAGACGAGAATCGTGATCTGAAGATCTGTTTCCAGGAGATGGATCTTTATTAACTGGGATTTGCTGTCAGTTTTGACCAGGTAAAGAATCACATTCAGGCCTACCTGAGGAATCTCGAGGAGCATCTTCTGGACAGGGAGGACCGCACCGAGCTCTACCTGCTGTTTGTCAACTGCTTCCAGGTTATTCCACTTCCTGTTGGGTGCTTTTTCCACCAACACAACATTTCATGAGGTCGTTTCTGTCTGCCTGCGTCACGGTCGAACTTGCTGGTAAACAAAAATGTGTGACATGTTTGTACTCAGGACGCTCTGATGTGCTCAAAGGCCAGAGAAGTGGAGCAGAGTAAAGAACGACAAGCAGAAATTGGATTTCTGAGCAGGATGGCCAGGAAACAGACCCCAGACCGGCAGGAGGACCCAGCGGAGTTCCTGCTCAACACGGCCAGGCTGCGGCTCTGCCTGAACACTGCGGCCGATCTGCTGCTTAGGGCTAACCTTCAAGGTGTTTTTAACTTCATTCACAAGCTCAAACTTTGTCTATAAAGCACCTTTCAGGCCAGGGCAACTCAACCTGCTTTACATGTTTATAACAGTGTCTTAAACAGCCTTCACACAACAAGTATAACAACAATAGAAAAACACAAAAAAAACGTTCTCATTATCACACAGACACAAAGAAAAGGAAAAAGTCCCCCCCAGACCATTTAGACCTTTATAAACTACTAAAAAGTTTTTACTGCACACAGCCTGGGGATTTTTAAAATGTAAAACTCAGTGGAAGTGCTAAGTTTGATTTATTTCCCGTAGGTGGAGAGGTGGAGGGGGTAGAGTACCTGCAGCAGGTGAGGGGAGTGTTGGAGTACAGCGGCAATGACTGGCTCAGGGTTTACCTGCTGCGAGCGCTTTACCGACGCTCCAGCATGGACTGCATCCTGTCCCTGATGAACAGCCCGGCCTACAGGTGGCTCTTCCCTGCAGAACTGCTCCGACTTCAGGTACAAACATCTAAACACACACTTAAAGGAAAGTTTTATTGCAAATTTTTCTTCATAGTTGTTCAGAATGTGACATCAGCGTGTGCTGATGTTCCCACGAGTAAAATTAAGAGTAAAAGTCACCATTTAGTTGGGCACATAGAGAAAACTGCCTCACATGTCCTTTAAGATGAATAAAACAAGTTTTTTATGTTTTTTTGTTCATTTGAGATATTTCTATAATATTTTTGTTCTTATTTATGTTGCTTTATTCATATTTTGAATACATTTCTTCTATAAAACATTAATTATTGGGATGAAAGTTGTTAAGTAAAAAATTCATTAATTTTTGTTGTCATTCATCATGGTGACAAGAACAGCATGTTACACAAATAGTCGTATGTGTGGTTTCAAAAGCATAAAAACAGTGGAATTAAGTTCACAAATAAACGGTCATAGTACATTTTAGTTTCCTTCTGACATACTAAAAAGTTTAGTGTACTTGTTTTACGTTATTTTTAAATAATGGAAATGATTTTCTAATTTTCTAGTACAGCTGAACTTGTCACTGAGGTTTGAACATGGATTTCTGGATGAGGCTTCAGACAGTTTTTAAGTCTATTTTAAATAAAAATCTCATTTATTCTTAAAGAGGATGATTCCCACTAATGTGGACCACTTCCTGTGCTGCGCGGCGGCCTACAGAACCGTGAGAAATGCCGTGGTCCAGGTTCTGTTGGAGAACCGGTCCCAGACCTTTGTGACAGAGCTGCAGGTGAGAAGGATGAAAGACGTGTTTCCTGCTGGGTTTAATGCATTCACAGTGACTTACTGGACTAGTGGTTTTTATATCGTTATATATTTGTCTATGATCATGATCATTAAACTAAATATATTTGCGTTTTTATAACAAAGAGGTGCCTGCATTGATCCCTTCTGTCTGTTTATCCTGCTGGTCTGAGCTCAGATCCACTCCTACACACTTAGATTATTTGGGGTAAATACAAATTGCCCTTTCTATGGCCTGTTCACCTGGTTAGTTCAGGGTGAGTGTACCTGTTGTTGGTAGGTGCCGCTATAACACTTCATGACCACTAGAGGGCAGACTTACATGAGAAAATGTTCATCATTAGATTTTTTTAAAAGACTTAAAAATTATGTGCGTGACTGCTTCCAGAGCTACTTCTGAATGACAAAGATATGTTAAACTTTGCAAGGTTTGCAAAATTCAAACCATTTAATGATAAAAGAAAAATCAGTTTTCTTTTAACAAAGGAAACAATTCCTCTAAGCTCTTTCTGGCTTATAGAGGAATGAACTTAGTTAGCACCTTTTGTTAATAAAAGAGGATTGAATATGAATCAAGATCAATTTGAATGGATACAGAATCAAATCATCACGACAAGAATCCAAATTGAATTGAATCGTGAGTTGCTGTAAGATTCATATCCCTAATAGAAATTCTGTATATTTGTTATTTAATAGTTTAAGATTGTTAAAAGCTAATTTAAAAACATTGATAACATTGTTAAGAATGACAAATTTTTCCTTAATAACATTTGATGTATCTGAATTTCTATTTCATGGGATTTATTCTGTTTGTAGACCAGCACTCAGCCAGTCTAATCCTGTAATAATAATTTTATTTCTGGCTTGACTTGTTTTTAATGCTTCATTGTGAGATAAGGTTCCTAACAGACAGTCAGTTTTAGATAAAATCTGCTTGTATCGGATCAGCTGTAATGTCAGTTTTTTGTTTTCTCCGTAGAAGCTGAGAGACTCTCAGATCAGCTTTGTGGCGCTGGCTTTGTTCAGACACTTCACATGTCGCTTCAAGTCATCCGACCCCAACATTCGTCCCTCTGCACAGGTACCTGACACATAACGCCCACATGTCTCTCCTCAGATATTTCACAGAGTGGACCTGATTCTATGGGTTTGTTGGCAAAAGAAAATATTTGCAGACTTTTGACATATGAATTTTAGATTTTAGAGGAAAATCATAAGACTAAGAGATATAATATATAATACAGCAAGAAGACACAGACTGAAATCTATATTTAAAAACCTCTACATAGTTTAAATTGCAAACAATCAAATTTTTTTTTATGTGGCTCTGCATGAACCAACAGGAGAGAGCGAGACTGGAAGATGTCCTCAAAAACATCAAGTCGAGGGAGTTCAGGGACTTCTGCTCGTCTCTGCTGTCCAATAATATCGGTGGATCCGGCTCGCCGCTCCACATCAGCTCAGGCCTGTCGGCTCAGAGACAAATCCTCCTGGAGCTGCTGATCCATCTGGACTCTGTTCTCCTCTGTGGAAACCAGCTGCTGGCTCCTCTCCATCAGATAGCCTTCCAGCCTGGGAACGTCACGGTAAGGCCCAAACCCTGGGATCGTCTCACTGCCACCGATGCAGAAAAACAGAAATAAAACAGCAGGAGGAGGAGGAGGAGGAGGGCTGCGCTGGTGTCACACCGGTTCTGGTTCTGGTTGTGGAGTCTGAGAACATCGGGGCTTTCTGGCAAACTGGCCTGCATTCACACCAGTTTCACCAGAATCGAATGGGAGGAATTTATTCCACAGGAGAAGGACTGCTGCAGGAAGTGGGTGCTTCATGCTAGGGCTGGGCGATATGAACCAATTTTCATGTCTCCATAATTTTTTCCTCATTCACGATACACGACATATATCTTGATATAAATTTATTTGGTCAAGTAAACAAAGAGACGGTTCACATGTAAGGCTTTGAGGGCAAAATGTACTTTTATTAAGGATCAGAAGCTCATGTGCATTGAAATATTTGACTGGAATTAAAGTAGGTGTGTATTAAAATAATGAAAAATACTTATCAATGACCATAACAAAGATACGGTTGTGCAAAATGCTAAAAAAAAGAGGTATTTTAACCCAAAACAAGCTAACTCGATATAAACAATATTCCTTCATTCTATATTTTGTGTGACACAGTCTTGGCATATCTGAAAATCTCGATATATTGCCCAGCTCTACTTCAGGCTCCGTTATAAAGAGGAATGTACCGATCCCGATACCAGCATCGGTACTCGCAGCGATACCGGCCTGTTCTGCTGAACTCGTACTCGTCACGTACTCGCTCATGACAGCATCCGATACCAACTACATGTCAGCCAGTGCGTCTGCAGCCTGTCGTGTTTCAGCTGAGGGGCTGTTGTCTCAGGTGTGTCAGACACGTATAGTTGGGCATTTTAAGCGTTCTGCATCGGCCTGCTCCCGCCTAGATGAGGTCCAGCTGGAGTTCCAGCTGGAGCCCGGCTGCAGCAGGTCCATGGCCAGTTTAACGTAACATCCTGCAACATCTGTGGGGAAGAAAGAAAATCTGACAAAAATCTGACACAGTCCGGGTCGGGTTTGGGTTTACGGTTCGAGCGTGTGCGGGTTTGGAACAGTGGACTCGTGGAGGACCCTGCGGTCAGAGTTAACCTTATCCTACAATAGAAGCTACTGAATACATCAACATTACCTTTTCAAGATAAAGTGACGGTAAAAATACTAGATGAGGCCGATGGATGGATGGAATTTTGTGAGCCTGTCAGTCAGAATGACTGACAAAGAAAAAGTTACTCTAAAGCATCATAACTGTGCTAGATGCAGGTAAAGTGTGTGCGTATGTGTGTGTGTGTGTGTGTGTGTGTGGGAGAGAGGAGATGTAATTATTTACTTTATTACAAGTAAATAAAGTAAATTAGTTTGAATTCAAGGGATTTGAAGGCTGTATGCTGACATTTAATTGTGTTGTATGGTATAATTAATTAAGTACAGTATTGACAAGTACTCAAAAAAAAGGACTTGTACTTGGTAAAACAGCAAACTACAGAACACACACAGACCCACATGTTTAACCTCTCATTCATATCATTAGGAGCTCACGCATACAGATGTGTAACCTCTCATGTTGAGGGCTGTTATCACTGTCTGAGATGGGCATCGGTGTCTTGTATCTGTGTGCATTAAAGCACAGCGATTGCATGAATTTTCTTAGTTTAAATCAACGCGTGATGAACGCATACACCGTCGGCGTATTTTCAGGTGATGTAGAGAGCAGGTTGTGGGTCTGAAGCAGAAAAGAAAACAGAATGGATCTTTTACATAAGGTAGTGGGGAACCCTGGTCCTTCAGGGCCACATTTTTCCATGCATTCCTGCTCCAACCAAATGGATCATTAATTAGAATCAGGTGCGTTGGAGCAGAGATGCATGTATAACCTGCAGGATGAAGCTTCCCCATTCCTGTTTTACATGGACGGTTTAGATTGAAAATACTCCAAGATCGTTTTCTGGACAAAACTAACTTCTCAAAATGATGTAGGAGAAGGTGACTCAAAGCGACCACGCGTCCCTCATTAGAAAAGGAGACTTAAACAGAGACAGGCAGCTTGTAAGTGCTGTAGTGCTGCATTCAAGGTAGCTTGGAAATCACAGCTGACATGAATCTACCTCACACAATAATCTACAATATTAATAAAATCAACAAATCAGGATTAATGACCTGTCTGGTGTTACCTGGCTACATCAGAATTATATAATTAGAAATATCCTGTTGAAAATATAAAAAAATTCTAATAGATTTTTACTCCGCAATTAATAGTGTGTTAAAGGCAAAGTAAGCAAGAAAGACAATGACACCTACTGTTTCAAATCAGAACTGCAGCCCAGAGAAAAACACAGGGACAACAGTTTTGTTTTGTTTTTTTGCACATGAGCAGTCATATGACTGGAAAAGTATGGTCCATAGGAAGGACTTGAAAGCGTGTTTATGTGATTTAATGACTAGAGGTGCTAGGGTCTGGGACGATATGCTTTCCTCCTAGTTCGATTCCTTTACGAGTTTTTGGGTGCGATTCTCATAATTCTTCGATATTGCAGATTTTTGTGTTGAAAAACTAAAAATTTTACAAAAAATCTTTTTGCTAGTTTTGTTATTTCTTAATTTCAGTTTGGAGTCCGACAGTAGCCAGACCAACATTCTGCTGCCATAAGGCCTCTCATTTAAATAATTTTTCCGTCCTAGAATTCGTTTCTGCCAACGATGCCTGACGATCACAGCAGTGAAGTCAGACAGTGGTTGGGCAGAGAGAAAGGCCGAATGTATCGTAAGTATTTTGCACCGTAATATCAGTTATTTTTCAAGTTAAAATGTCTTTAAATGTCTTTTTCCTTGTCTTTAGAATGTGCAAACGGACATGTTTGCTTTGTGGGAGAGGTGAGGATTTCTATTTGGACTGTTAATGATGAGTTTTTAATAAAAGATTCAGATTTATTCATCTCCTTGTCTCCATAGTGTGGGAGACCAATGGTTAGATCAAAATGTGTTGACTGTGGGCTTCCTATTGGAGGAGAAGGACACGTTCCAGTTCAAGGCTTCTCCCAGCGCACCCAGCAGAGGTCCTACTTTGCCTAGTTAATCTGTATTTTCTCTTTGAATCATTAGTTTGTTTTTAAATCTGAGTTTTCATCCCTCATGTTTGTCTGAAACGTCAGGGATCAGACTCGGACCGGACACATTCTGGGAGAGGCTCGTCAGAGGTCCGAGGCTCCAGAGAGACGCCTGACTTCTGCTCAGTCCTGCATCCTGCGGCTTCTGACGCACCTCGCCATGCTTCAGGGCGCCACACGAAACCAAAGAGTGAGTCTGATGTTACACGTCGCTGCTTGTAAGAGGCGTCTGCGTGTGGTAGGGCTGTGCGATATGACGATATTAGATGGTGAAGGATTAGAACATGCAGACGATCTGCCAGCATGAGGAGATGTATGGATTGTTTGGTCACATTCTATAAACTGCAGGTCTGTGCTGCTCCGTCACTCGACACAGGAGACGTAGTAATACCACCAGAAACCATGGTGGCAGTGTTGAGCAGAAACAACTCAGGGAAGAAGAGAAGAAGAACACGAAGAGAAAAAACTGTAGAAGAAGAATGAAAATGAGGACAAAAGTGTAGAAATGACACAAGCTTTAGAAATGCGGCTTTGCTGGTGTTCAGGGAGAGTTGTTGGTTAGAAACAACTTCACAGTGACCCATTACCACTGATTAGAGCACCAGAAACCGATGTAGAATCGCAGGGTTGTCTATGAACTCAGCACTGCCCCCAGTGACGGCCGACCATAGCAACATGAAAATAAGTGGAAGCATGAGGATCATAGATACACACACACTACACACACTACTACTACTAGTCTGGGATATTCAGCTTTCAGGTGAAATTTAAAGAACACATGAAATGTTCGTATTACTCTGATACTGCATTAAGAATGAGTGGCATCTAAGTAAGAAGTTTTAGTAATTCCTCCATTTCATAAAATTTATTGAAAGCAAAGCTAACAACACCTGGGTATACCATAATATAAAAATATTAATATCTCAATACCTTGTCATGTTTTGGGTGTCATCTTGGTTTGATGATGTCTGAATGCCAACGGAGTGATAAGAGGAAGCTTAAACAGACCTTTAAATATGTTTATATTCTTTCTACATGTTAGAAACCTGCAATTACTTAAATAAAAATCTGGTCAGAAGCTTCTTTTGCCTATATTGTCAGTTTTTTTAATCCCCGTAAGGACTGTTTTACACAGAAATCTTTTTGGTTGCACTGTGTCAGAGACTTCATCAGTTTCAAACATCCATGTAAGATCCTGATAAGATCGAAATCGTGTCTTTATAAAAATTGTGACATGATATTTTTGCCGTATCTCCCACGCCTACCGTGTGGTGAATCCTCCTGCGTCTCGTGTTCATTGTAGAGACTCGCTGACATGATCCAGCCTCGGCCCAACGACGTCTTCGTCTTCCTGTGGAAGCACCTGGAGAAGGACGTGGCGGTGTTGGGGAAGACTCTGGACCAGAACGTGGACAACACGGCCGTGACCGTTCACCTGATCCTGGCGGGATTCCCTGCAGGTCAGAGCCACTTTGAGCTACTTTTAGCTTCTTCTTTTAGAGAACCGCGTGACATCAGCTGTACGTTAACGCAGGTGTCTGCAGAGCGAGACCCGATCTGTCCTCCAGACAGGGACGGCAGCAGTGGGAGGCGCTCGTCTGCAAGTCTGCCATCGACCCAGTTCTTCAGGTGAAAGCAGTTCCCGCTCTGGAGTCCAGACCCCGGACATTTTCAGAGCAGCTCTGACGCTTCATGCTCCTTCTTTCAGGATTTACAGAGGAATCTGTCTGAAGCTCAGCAGAGGATCGGGGCTGATGACGGACTCTCTGGGAGCCCGCTGATGACTCTTCTCTTCGGAGACCCTGGGCGGATGTTGTCCCTTCCTTCAAACTGCCCGACGCAGCGCTCGTCCTTCTGGACGCTGCGCGAGACGATGACGGTGGAGCGTTTCTCTCAGATGGTGGGAGAGGCGCGGGAGCGCAGCTCTTTAACTCTGCTCCGCTTGTTTGTTAAGAAGGTACGCAGCAGCCGTAATCTGTGATCAGCTTCAGTCTGATGCAGAAGTTCAGCTTTTTTCTTTGCACCGTTTCTATACCTGTCGTTTCCAGACGCTGATCTGAGGTTTGTCAGATGGGGTAACTGAGAGATGTCTGATATTAACAACCAATATTGGCATTAAAATGTAATATTGGAAGTTGTTACTTTTTTCCATTGACACAGTTGTTGGTAAAATACCCAGTAAGAATATTTGCAACTGCAAATTTAGTTTTCTGTACAAATGCTTCCAATTTTTGTCCTTAAATTGTCCCAATATCTGTTGATTATTGGAGTATTTTCTCCTACTGACCACAACGCTTGGTAGACATTTTACTGTATTTTGGCATATTTAATTACATATTATTTTAATAAATTATTTTTCAAATATATTTGTAATAATAATAATAACATATATTATTTGGGACGATAATATATTTCATTTTAGTTTTCTATTCAAACTCTCGCCTTGAAACACTATTTAATACTATTTTCTCCCAAGGTCACTATATTTCTTTCCTTCTGGTATTTCTCTTTAATCTTCCAGTTATTATCTGCTTGGATTTGCAGGGCTTTATATGTATGAGATTAACTCTTTAGTAGCGAGTGAATATTTCCTCAACAATTCTCCAGACAGTTTGGTCTCTTACGAATGTATCAAATCATTTCTAACTTGCATGAATAAGTACAATTCTTGCACTCTTAAATTAAATTCATTTTTCAACTATTCAAAAGATTTTATATTTTCCATTTTCAAGAAGCTGGCCAATACATACCAATCCCTTTTCTATTCATTTCCCAAACCCATCTTCTATGGAGGGCATTAAGTCTGGTGTTTACTGCTATTTTTTAGCTGCTGCGGATTGAATCGAACATATTTAATTTTCTTTTAACCGGAAATTGTTACTTTATTAATGACACAACTTTTACACAACATGCACATATTAAACACCAAACTGTTCAGCTTCTTCTCCTCTCACTTAAAATATCAAGATATTACATCTTTTAGATATTTTTGTTTGTTTGGCACAACCAAGATGCTGTTTTTTTGGGGATTCTGACTCTGGCAACTACATGGTTTTATGTTAATTCCAAGAGAGGAGATATGTGATGGTAGATAGCTGAAATTATTTAAGTTTTCCTTTTTTTTCATGGACAGGACCCGACATAAACTAGTATCAGCTGATATCAGGGATGGAAATTAAGAGTAGGAAAATACTGGTGTACTGATATCAGTAAAAAAGCCAATATCAAACATGTTTAATCATTTTCTTTGTCCTCAAACTTCTAATAAATGAAGAGTTATTTTCCAAAACGCTGTAAAAGCCAAATAAAAACAGTTTTCAGGGCATTTTGCTGTGTAGTGAATCTACTTTTCATGCTTAATCCCTGTACTTCCTTGTTTAAAATGGAAAAGCAGCTCCTCATCCAAACCAGCGTAGGGTCTATGTATAAAATGTCATCCTGTAAACTATTAAAATGGATTTTATAGCGTTCATGGGATTTTAACTTCATGTTTCAGTTAATATAATATAATAATTTTGACCTGGAATTTAAACAAAAGAGGAGGAAGATTTCTTGCCAGAAACTATATTTTCAGGCATTTTTGGCTTCAGACAACGTGATAAAGAGCCATGTTGTATTATAGACTCTCAAGCAGGGAGGGCATTTTCCCCCGATGTCCTCTTCATGTCCTCTCATAATTTGGCTCCACATTACTACCTAAATATTTTTGTGTTTCCATCAGTTCCACTGTGTGCAGCAGCTGCATCACCTGCCTGAGCTGGCTGCCTTACAGTCAGACCTGATGAGGGTGTTTCCGCTCACCTCCGGCTCGCCCCATCACACCATGGCACAGATGTTGCAGCAGATCCCTGCAGGTACGCCAGCATCTCCTCTTTAAATGAACTGCAGCAGCACATCTGCAAACACAAGCTGAGGTTTTTCTCTCCGTCTCCTTCAGGGTATCAGAAGAAGCTGCTAACAGAGCGAGTGGAGAGATTCATCCGAGTGTGGAACTGCCTCAGAGCCGAGGTGGCAAACAACTGTAAGCGTGGGGTCGTTTATGTCTCACCAGAGACAATAAAAAAAGGATTTTTTAAAAATATTTATGCCAGGCCAGACTTTTTTTTGTCTAACTTACTGTTTTCATGTCTTTAAACTAAATGCAGGTAATATGTATGTCTGATAAATTCATGGCTAATGTTCAGGTTTTAAACAGATTTTCCTGTTTAACCTTATAAAGCCAAACTTATTGCAGTTTTTGAGACATTTTACATCACTTTATCGAAAAGATTTTACTCAAAACCCGGCAGTTTGCAACATGATACTTGTTTTCTGCCCCTAATGGATACCAGGAAGCAGAAAATTACACTATGATCATCTTTTTATTTCACAAAGTAATAAATGATAAATATAGCCCCTAAAAAAATTTCCCCACATTTTGTTACTAAATAGAGACTTCATGTGAGAAAAGTTGGACATTTCTTCCCATTTTTTCTTTGGTTGGACTTTAAAAGGTTAAGCACAATGATTAATACAAGTCAGGGTTTCAATATTTAGACTATTATTATTCATATTATTATTATTACTCGTAAAATGTTGAGACTAAACAGACTTTTAGAGAAAAGGGGTTTATTTTATTAAACCCCTGGTTCAGCTAAATTATTTAAGATGAGGTCTTTGGCTCAGATTAAAAAATAAGGTCTGCTGTGATTGATTAACTAAATAAATGAATGCTTTCCTCTGTTCACTGCGTTTAAGCTGTTTTCATGGTTTGGGATCAGACAGCAAGCGAAGGAATATGTAGCCAAATAAAAATGGGTGTGAAACCCTTTTGGATAAGTCATTCAAGAGGTTGTTTTCGAATAAAACCCACTTTTAAAATGACCCAGTAGTTTCTTATGTGTATTTACGATTTATTGATCATGTAAACAACCGCAGCACCTTAATTCTGAATTCTGTGCGATTCATCGGGTCCTTCGTGACCGAATGTCTCCGTCTGTGTGTGTGCAGTGACAGATTTTGGAGTTGATGTAAAACCTTGTCAGGAGGAGCTGACAACGGAGAGCTCGCGGGAATATCTGACGCCGTGCCGCCACGGGCCGGGTTCTTGCCTCCGCACTCTGCTGGACTTCATGTCAGAGACTCAGAACAGCCTGGTGAGGGAGGCCAGGAGGGCGAGCCGCCATGAGGACAGGTCAGTCCTGCACTCTATCGAACCCGTCTCAGTCCATTTCAGGGCGGCTTTTTTTACCAAATTGTTGATATAGTCTGTCTGTCTGTCTGTCTGTCTGTCTGTCTGTCTGTCTGTCTGTCTGTCCGTCTGTCCGTCTGTCCGTCAGTCTGTCTGATTTATGTATGAATGGGTTAACTTGGTATTAAACTGAAAAACCTTTATCAGACAAAGGCTTGAGTGGCACATGTGAGGAAAGCCAGATTACTCCCAGGGTAAAAAATGAATACCTCATCTTCTATAATCACATGCAGCGTTGTGTTTAAAATCTGTCCTAGGAGGAAATTAGAAAATCCATTTGAAAAGCCAACTCTCTATTTTTCAACTGCCCATTGTCCACTGTAGTTAAATTTAAATCTGTGGTCACCACTCACAAATTCCAGGGGATAGAATCAATTTCTATGCAAATGATTCCTTCTTCTTCGATGAGGTTAACAGATCCTGATAATGCGGTTTATTATTTGCTCCAAAGACCAGAAATTATGTGAGATGATGGATATGCTGGTGTCAAGAAATCATAAGGTTTGACCTTAATACTCTGAGTAAATGTATATTTCATTGAGCCAGCCCAGAAGCACAAAACCTGCAGGTCTGAGTTGCATACAACACTTTTATAAATCAACTATGCCATATATGTGAATTTCTGTGGCAATACACAAAACCTCAGTTGGCCAGAAGATGTTTGCCAGCTAAATAAATAACCCTCATTAGTCAAATATAAACTCTTACACAGTGCTTTGTCTGAAAAAGTTAGTTTTCCTTTGCAGTTGTGGCTTTGAGGCAAACTCCACCCTGAGCCTCAGCCTTTAGCATCAGAAACATGTTTTTTTTTTTTTTTTAATGAAAAAGTGTTCTTGCTGTTGCAAAACATTTTTAACACTTATTTTTTTCCCTGCAAAGCCTTTTCTTCGTAACACGCTTTCAGACATTCAGAGGAAGGACTTGATAAGGATATGTACACAGAGCTGACAAACAGCACCCTGCACCTCAGTTTAAAAGACTTCCCTTTCTATTTCTAATTAAATGACAAGATATAGATTTAGTTTAAACCTGAGGTTTGGCAGGGTCCAATTTATACAGATGAAAAGTAAATATAGAATGTTATTTCGATTTTATGTTACTTTCCGTTTTCATGCCAATAGCATGAATATTTGGGACTAACATCCAAGAGTCTGATATTATTTAAATACGCTGAAAGGATGTGAAACACTTTTCTGTCACCTGGCCAATTAAAACTTGATATTTTTCTTGTACAGTAAGACACAGATGACGTGTCTTCTGGGCTAAAGAAAAAACCCCAGCATCTGTCACTGTATTTGGTTTAGCTTTTAGGAAAGCACGCCTGGACTTTGACACATGGTGACATCAGGTTAAAAAAGAGCATATTGTTCTCTAATAACATCAAACTAAATAGAATTTTAGAAAACATCTTTACATAGTTTTTTTTTTTCAAAATACAGATTAGATACTTGCAATTTCCTTTTATTAAACATTTTATACAACATACCAAGGTTTCATTTTCTAAAACAAGAGACATGAATGCATGGCAAAAATGATAACAGCAAAATTATATTACTGAATTATGAAAAGATGTAACTCCTACGAGGAATTTTAATGTTTATTTTTGATTTGTTTGTAAATCTTCTAGCCACAAGTAGTGAAAGTCACTTTTTTAATTTGAAGAACATGCACACCCTCAAGGTGTGAGAGATTATTTCCCTGCAGATGTACCTATGGGAAAAAGTGAAGATGATTTGTGTTAAGATTAATTTTTTTAATGCGCTCGATGACGACGCCACAATGACTTACTCCATCTTCTAGCTGAAGCTGCTAAAAGGATTTAGTGTGTCAGTCTCCATTCATCAAGCAACCAACTGTTCAACAACATACATTCTCTGGGCCCTTTTATCACTCCCAACACGATGTTTTGCAGCTGCACGTCAGGGTTCAAGAATCAACGTTGTGATGAGCTGGCCAATCCCTGCGATTACTTCTGTCAGAATGAGGGGATGTGCACATTAACAGCTCTTAACAAACCTCGCTGCAAGTAGGTCCCTCTCACCTCTCCAGCTGTGTTCAAAGCCCACTCACCTCCTTTGTACACACACCCACCCACCTCCACTCCATCTGGCTTCATTTCAGCCTCAATCCAGAATCAAGATCTGGTGCCTCCTTGTAGCAACGTGTCATGTAATAAGTGCTGGTAAAGAATTGATTTGGATAAAAAGGTATTCAACGGCAAACATAAAGATAATGTAAACTAAATTACCTATAGATTCTGATTTTTACTAGAATCACATTTTTTTCTGGTTGATTATTAACCTCTAAATATAGTTATTGACAAATGACAGCCCTGCCCTTTGACCATGACCTAAAATGATTTGAAGTGAGCTCTTTAATGTGCATAAATTCCATCATTACATATGAACAAAGCCCAATAGCCAAAGGCTTTAATAAGAAATGTTGACAACATAAGCATCTGTAACCTATTAGCCTAATTCTAACGTGGCAGTCAGTTGTTTAAAATTAAGGATGTGATTACAGAACTTGCCTAAGTCATGATTTTTGCATGTGAGTCTGCTGATTTGTTGCCATTTTATAGAGTTGTTGCTAAGACAAATTAGACAAAAAGCCTTATCTTTGTTTTCCATCCCATTATGGTGAGAACTCAGTGTTTTCAGGTATCACTTCTAAACTGATCAAATTTGTGGAGTTTGGGATGTCTTTGCTAAAACATATCTCAAAACCCTGATGTTTACAATCTGAAATTTGTATTCTGCCCCCAGTTGGATCAAATCAGCAAATTAATTTAGCCTTTTTTCACTTAGAGGCAAATAAAAACTTTGCATGAAAAAGTGTTCCTTTTTTATCCATTATTTTGTCTGCAAACATTAGGATATGAAGCACTTTAATCTTGAATCTGAAGAAGTTACTGACCTTCAAAATTCCTGAGGTTCAAATAACTCTTCGAGCTTTGAAGACAGCTGTTTCTACATTAGTTCTGTAAAGAAATATCTGGGTTTTTATGTTTCTCGGTAGATACATGAGTTTGATTAAAGGCTAAAAATATATCAAGAACTAATTAGTGATGTGGAAAAACTGTTAGTTAGCCATGATTTCTGCATTCTAACCAACATTTCTCGCTTCAAAACATCAAGTGAGATATAGTAGTCTTAGTTATGGGCAACAGTTTTCCTATTTCTCCTGCGCTAGGCTATTAGCTGGTGGTGTGAGCATTTTTACACACAATACAGAGGATTCTATTTCCCAGAATATAAAGGGATGATAGTACTAGCAGAAGCTGCCATGAGGCAAAAAAAAGGTTATTCTAACATCCCGCACAAAGCGCTACGCTATAACCATTATGTTTTGAGCAGGTGCTAGCTGATGTAGCACTTCTTACATAGTCAGTTGCTGCATGACTCAGCACCATTGTTCTTCCTTCCGGACACCTTTTCACCCATCTCATGCAGTCCTCACCCTGCATAATGAACCAAGGGCAAATGAAAACATGGTACTGTCTGTGTGATGTGGGCATCAGTCTGTCCATTTGCAAACTCTGCATGATTTCCAGCAACAAGTGAGGTAATGGTCCGTAACTGCACTCAGTTTAACAGGATTATTATTGGTTGATAAACGTGTTATACTTTTTAAGAGTTTAATAATTCCAGGGAATTTTTTTTTTGTTTTTTTTGCTTTTCAAATGGAGCTTGAATTCCGTGTTACCTCCAATTTCTCATCGAAATTCTTGCCGATGCATCATTTTGTCCAACCAAAGAGCGATTTTATTTCCCACATCTATGAGCCTGCATTCTTATTTTGATAGCCTGATGTTCTGAGTGCATGTAATTTAGAATAATTTCATGTCTCTGCCGCACCCACCAGATCACTCATGCTATACAGACCCATCCTTGTCAGTAGTGTGAAATTAAATATCACCTCTTCTAACAAGGGTCATACATCACCACCATCGGATTCCAGTGGAACACAAATGAGATGAAGATTTGCTGTCCTGCTGCCATTTCTTTGATATATTTTTGTTGTTGTGTTTAATACACCGAATATTCAGCATGTAAATCCACACACATTGTTAATGGCCTCCACACTGTACGTAGCTAGTCCCCCTTTCTCTTCAGGTGATGTGTTTGTGTTGGGTCACAACACCTCATGGCCACCCTGAATCATAATGTGTTGTTTGTGAGCCACACTTGCATCATACTTAAGTCCATTTTGCATAGGTCTTCTCAGCAGTCTCTGAAAAGAGGAAAACCGCTAATGATTGTTTATATTTTCTTTTGACCTCCTATAGATGTTCGGCCAATTGGGCAGGAACACAGTGTGAGAGACCTGCACCTAAAAGCAGCAGATCAGACAATACCAGTGGAGGTAAGGACTTAGAATTTAGAGGTCCTGTCTATATACTGTAAATATTTATGTCAATGCTCTGCCCTCCTTCTGTGTCAGAGTAATGATTTTTATCTGCATGTAAAATGATCCAGCTTTTAAACATCCATGCTTTTTTTGTCATGTAATGAAATACTTTGAAAATTTCTTCAGATCAGGAAATACAGGTTGACTTGTTCTAAGTGACATTCAATCTCCAGCCAGTCTAGCCGGCTTGCCTTTTTTTAAACACAGAAACATTCACTCAGCAGGTTCCGGTAAGGTGAGTCAAACAAGCTGTTGTTACAAACCCAACACGGTTTAAAGGTCTGCTTGACATTCATTATTAAAAGACAGGTTTGAAAAATTTATAAATATTTGTGCCCAAAAAAGCTCGCACTCGAAAAAAGAGATGCAATCATAGATGTGAGCTGTCTTTTTCTAAATGAGCAGTTAGAATTTATTCAGTTTTACTATTTCATTATATCGTTTTTGTTGATTCTGTTCTTATTATTAAAAGAAGTGAAGCATGCTGGAAGTGCCAATGAAAAAGAATCAAAGCAAAGTCGGTCTGTTTCTGCTGCATGGTGAATGCCTGAATCCATTTCACCTTCTTTAGATAATCTCTCATCGCTTAACACCATCTCTCCTCTGTCTGCCCTCCAGGAAGCATTGCTATCATTGTGCCTCTGGTCCTGCTGGTCATCTTGATTGTCATGGTGGTAGTAGGTGTTTACGTCTGCAGACGAAGGCAAAGGTAAGTAAGTACATGGAAATAAATAAAAGTAAGGAGACTTCTAAGAAAAAAACACATGAGGCATCAAAAACTGCCAAGCTTTGATGATAAATGGATATCTAATTTGAAATAAAATGTGTGTTTCTTATTCAGTCATATTCAGAAAATCTCGTCTGCGATCAGAACTGCTCAGCTAAATTATGTTCTCTAAGTGTGCCAAGTAGGGATTTGCTGTGTGGAGCTGTGCAGTGCTGTGCAGCATACTGACCTGTACGTTGTGTGTCCTGGGACTGATGGCTCACTCCACATACACACACATCCACACACCTCAGGGGAAAGCGTGTCCAGAGGCAGCCCATGACCAACGGAGGAATAAACGTGGAGATTGGCAACCCATCATACAACATGTATGAGGTGGACCATGACAGCCATGCCGATGCAGGAAGCCTGCTGAGACCCAACTTCACACTGGACCCTCATAAGGTGGGTCTGACGAGTTGAGTTGATTTAATGTGATAATGAGGCATTTTAATAACCGAACAAGATAAAATTGTGTTGGAATATTTTTGCCGGCAGTGATATGAATGCCAGAAAAGCTTGTTATGATGAGAAATGGAATCAATAAGAGATGCTTTTGATGTTATGACAAAATTATGAAAAATGTTTTGATCAGAGTTTAAAGTGAAATTGAGAAGCACATTCACTTGAGCAGCGTGCTCAGATCTCGATACAACAGTCCCTTTGTATCAAAAATAAATAAATAAAATTTGTGTATTAAGCTGCATATTTTGAATAATACCTATGCCAAAGGTGTGTTTTACTGCCTTTAAGACACCCTTGATAAATCCTGACATATTTAGGTTAAAAAATCTAATTTATGTGCCTTTTAGGAATGCTGATCATTATTTCACACATCAGTTATTAGTACTGCTGTTGTTGTTTTGCAATAGTGTTTTTAATTGCAGAAGGATCTAGAAAACCATCCACCGATTTAAAGCAATTTTCTGAGGTTTTTTAATATAATTGGGTGTTCTTTGCTCCTATTCCAGTGGCTTTCGTGATATAATGTGACATCTGAGGCTTGGGTATACCTACATGTGCTTTGTAGAGATGTGGAAGCAGGCTAGTGTGCATGGATTTACAGGTGCCATGAACCAGGAGGACTCTCCATCTGGCTGGCGATTTACTCTGCACAAACTCTCAACCCTGTTCTAACATTCAGCAGATCAAATGAATCATAACAGCTTTGCTGATGTTATTTATAGCTCACCTGTTAGAGCTTGAAGCGCATTCGTGCTTCTCGTGCTGCCAACTTAAACATTTGCAATTATAAGTCCTGCCTGGGCTGTTTTTCAACCAAGATGTGCTCATTTGAATGTAAACTAACATAGCTGTTCCACTTATTTGCTTTGAAGTTTTATTTTCATATGAGCCCTGGTTTTATCACATCTGGACTGATTATGAAGTGTTGACACATTAATAACAAGACGGTGAGAAATTAGATTTTTTCTGCATATTTGTTGGTGATGCTTGTTTTGTTGCAGGGCTGGTGTGTAAAATCCAGTGACCCTCACACCTTGGGCATGAATTCTGTGCCCAAGGAGGTAATCCCTGGACAGGTGAATTTTAAATACTTCATTTTCAAGTGCATGTAAAACTTTTATATTATGACTGCGCCCTTTGCAGTTAACATTTCAAATGTGTTCAACAGCCTGTTATTATAATGTAATATTTCTTTATTCAAACTTAAAACCTTTGTCAGAGGTAAATCAGCATATCCCATTAAAAAGCTGAGAAATCAGAGTTTAGTTTCAGGTTAATGTGGCCCTGAAGTTAATTATATAGAATTCAGAACAACCAGTGTGATTGCATGTGGTTTTACTGTATATTTAACTGGAGTTCTTCCTGCTTGCCTGCTGAGTAAGAAACTACTAATATGCATGAGTTTCCTTTCTTTTCCCTGGGTCAAAGATATTTTTTTAAAACCCCACACTCTGAGAACTTTGCTAAAGGCTGCACTAATCAGCCTTCTATTAATTACCATTTTTTTCTTACATCCATTTGGGAGCTAGCACCTTGCTCTGCAGTCCCCTTACTTTTTAGGAACTTCTTAGCAAACGGCTTCTAAATCTGAACTTATCAGTTTGTTGAAGGCGCAGCAAGCTGCTGTTTTCAGCTAACAAAGTGCGATAAACCTTCTGTTCAGCTCCCTCAGCGCAAAGCAGCAGCTAGACGGTAAACAAAGAACAGGCCCAGATACATCCAGGAAGTGCTGTAGAGCAGAATGAGCTATAAGCAGAGAGGAAATTGGACTTCCTCAAGGGGCCCAAACATGACTACATATTAATAGATTTTTCTTCAATAATAGATTTTTCTAATGTAAACAGTCAACTGTTTGCAAACAGCAGTTGGGGGATGTTGCACTCTCAATTCCCTCCAAATCACAAAACAAAAATCCAAACATAAAATTACTTTATTAATGCAGCTTTAAGATTTTCACTTCTATGCACTCATATCTACTCTTACTCTTGCCATTTCCTTTTCCCCGTCCTCTACAGCCCATGAACTACTCTAACCCGGTGTATGCAAAGATCTATATCGACGGGCAAAACTGCCGGAAGCCAGTCATCAGTATCGACGAGAGGAGAGAGCTACTCCCAAAGAAACTCGAGGGGACAATTCATGAAACCGCCGCATAGCCTAACTTTACACTTTATACTTCTTTTTTTACCACAGTGTACAATGTATAATAAGAAGGAGGAAACCAGATTTTTCTATTGCCTATGAGGCTCTTTAGGTTTTACTGGTTTAGCATCAGCATAATGTCTTTGTTGGTGTGTTCAAGAGTTTTATTTTCCATTTACAGTTTACTTTCTAATCTTTGTTAAAGATAAGTTATACAGCGCTATACTGTATACTGTACTGAAGTAAAGCTGCTCATTTGCAAAAACTTTATTAACACCATAAGCCACACAGTTCAAAAGATACAATTGCTGTGCTACAGTCTATACCCACAGATGTTTTAAAAGGAAGATGGATATTGTGTTGCTTTGTCAGAGAAAGGAAGATTTAAAACATTTTCCAGAGCAAATGTATGTACAGAAGGAAAAGATTTTATTTCACTTAATTATGCTGTATGGACCACAAAGCTTCTGAGCAGTGAAGATTGATATTTTTGAAGCAATGATGTTGTTTTTTTTTCGTTTCCTGCTCCGCACCAGGTGGATCTACTCACTGAAGACCGTTATACAAACATGGTCTTTTCTCACACGGTATATAATGCCACAGCTGTTGCGTCTTCTTCGTTTCTATGGATTTCAAACTCTGTTTGTCCTGTTTCGATGGAACTATACCATGTGAACAAACGAATCCTTTGAAGGAGATGGAAGCCCGCACTGAATGTTCACCCATCAGATTCCTGCACCCTGTACTATAGGCTAAGAGGACAGATACTGAATACCATATTTTTCTAGAGCTCCCATGCCAACAGATGGATTCAAGTTGTAGACGAGGCAGTATTTACCACAACCACAAGGTTAAGAGTTATTATAACACATCTGTTTCTGCAGAAAAGTAAGAAGATATAAGAAATTTTATAATTTTGTATTTGATTTGTATGTTGTTTGGCTGCTTGTATTTTGAAGACATGTAATAAATGTAAGTAATTTTTATATAAAATGTAAATCCATATTGAATAAAGGGAGCTTATTTCCACTTCCTCTCGCATTCTTGACCCCACCCCGAGTTCTTTAGACATAGCAAAAAAACTGATATTCTGTTATGTAAATGACAAAACAAAAAAATAACCGATGCGTTGCCATAAATGAGCAGTCTTGCAGAAATCAAAGAGCTTTTACACTTAGCCAGTGAGCTGCCAAGTCTGTCGCCAAACGAGGTCCTTTACCTGCTGTGCAGCAAAAGATGGCTGATGAAGGATTATTGCCTTCCCTGTGTGTGCACAATGGCCAAAACTATTCATTACCTGGAGGTGGGGACACAGTGTCGATACCACCTGCTGAATTATAATTCAGTCCCCTTTTACTTTACTTACATTGACTGTCTCTATTCCTTTCACCACCTTCCTCACCATAGCAACCACAAGAGGATGCGGCGGTCCTGCCCTTTCTCCATCTGTCTGTGCCAGCACAGCCAAGCAACCTCATTTTGATCATACAACAAATAGATGTCGTTCCAGCTACCGTCCAATATTTCTCCTCTGAACCACTGAATCAGTTGGAAATCTGATGAGGTAACACAGGACAATGGCAGATTAAGAGTAATGGTACAAATTAAGAGATTGATTTTCTCACTCTTTAATCAACAAACGTTTAAATCCTTTGACACTGATTTACTAAAGAAATGGTCGCTTTTACAGCATTAACTTGTTTGGGATTAAAATGCTGAGGAATAAAAGCAATGAGGAAATTCTACGGATGAAATATGCTGGGGTAATGAGAGGCTCTGATGCTGCTCAGATCATTTGAGTGCTGCTTAGAAATAAAGAAATCTTCTCTCATGATAGTTTTTTATGATGGATGATGGATTTCAATATGGCTTTAAGGATTTGTAACAAGTGCTGTTGATGACGTCCTGAATTTAATTTGGTCAAGACAAAGTAAAACATGTCAACACAAAGTGTTTTGATTATGTGATGGAAAGAAAAAGGGAAAATCACTTGTTCGTATTAAAAAGGGCAATTATGTCAAAATTATCCTATTTTTAAACAGAACAATACTGTAGGTAGCTCTTTCATGAACTTTACATTTGCATAAATGGGATAACACTTTTGGAGCGGTTCATTCACTTCTGGGCTCTGTGTCAATTTAAGGCCAACTCGACACTTATTCAACTACTTTGTTTTATCTACCTCAGCATGTTTAAAACTAATTTGAAAAGGGAATTTGCGAGAGCTTTGTGTTTCCAAACCTTGAACTTTATATATGAATAATGTTAACAAACCATCATCGGCTTAGCTTGCCAACTCGAACATGTCATAAGTAAATGTCTGTATACGATTAAATATTTCCGAACAAGCAGCAAGAGCATCAGCAAAATATGATAGCGAAGTGATGAATATAAAATTGCACTGAACAACCAGAGGCATAGAGATTCTGGTGCTGATGAGCCACTTTTCCCGGCCATTCAAAGACCGTTTGATGAGGATTTGTTCAATGCACCTTAGTTTGAGTAAATTGCACAGACATTACATTTTTGCTTTAACGCAGATACCTTTTTGGCGCATATTTCGGATGATTAATGATAGAACTTTGGCTCAATTATATTTTTTACAAAATCACTGCAAAGTAGTTGAGAGCTTAAACTCATTTACACTGATTTGAAGCAACATTTAAATTAGTGGTCACTAAAGTGAATGTATCTCTGATCCCAACATTTTAATGTTCTGCTGGGAAAACTCAGGTCTTTACATTCATTTAAATGCTTCTCTGACACTTCCACACCCACATGAACATTATAGACCAGACACACCCACTAATAGCAAAAGTACTGAGTGGTGTACTACTTTTGGACTATTTTAGGACTTCAGGACTAGAATTAATTTTTGAAATTCAGACTGACTGTATTTACCTACATAACGAGGTCAGTTAGCCATAGTTCACAAATGATTAGAAATCTACTTGCAAAACATTTTTTTCCCCCAGTTTTCAAAACAGGAATTACATTTTTGCCTGTAAATTAGGACTCAGAGTTGCACTGCCAGTTCACAGCATCTGTTTGGATCAAGGTCATGGAACCGGTCCATCATTTTAAAGGTTTAATAGAAGATGTCTGTGGCCGTTCAGAAAGCAGAGAATGTTAGTGAGTTTTTTATTAAAGTGCATGACCACGACCAACTTCTTCAAATCCCAGCTCCCTCCCTGCCCACGCCTACGATGGCGTACACAAGCTTGCACTGGCATCTAGCCCTGTTTTTATAGCACGTCCAAAGAGTGATTGACCATACAATAGACAAAAAAAACACGCAATGACTTCAAAAATGATTGGTTGATGTTTTTTAAGTCCTATGACTTTCACAGCTGATGTATGATTAAAGATTTTCATTAATCATGCCTTATGCGGCAGTGAACCCTTTACATCTAATGTTGCGAAAATTGTTAAAGGAAACATCTTCTATAACACCAATTATAAGGTGATCTGTGATTTTTTTCTCTATCTGCTTTGTGAAACTAAACATATCCTGTTCCACTGTGTCCTATTGTTTTCAACTTTGCTTTCCTTATGAATCTGCATACCGTGGACCTGTCACTCTGTGTTTTTGTACTGCTCTGATGGATTTACCAACACTGGTAGCAGTCGCTCTCTCCATCTCTTCAAGGGATGTTGAACCCAAGTCTCTCTTTGATATTCTCAGCATATTTTCAATTATATTCAAAATATGAAAAGAAAAATAAATTGTGGAATACAGCATTGAAATGCCATTGGAGTCTTTTTGTACTGAGATTCATTTCATGCAAACTGTAGGGAAACTCGAGCCACTGTTAACAATCTATGCTACTCCCTAGTTTAATGCACTAGAAAATGATCACCAGGTGTAAGTATTAAACCTGGATGAATTTATTTTGACAGGAATGTCATTCTAGCTGAAAATGAGAAACCTGACTTGATGAGCAAAAATGGTTATTTAGTGAGAAGAGAAGAAGAAAAACATAACCTACTTTCCATACTTTGTGATTGTCTCTTTGTCACAGGCAAAGGTGAATAAATGCTGCTTCCAGATTATGTGGACACATGACAACAACATACGATTGTAATGATATAAAGGGTTGGTCTCTGACTTTATTCACTGACTCAACTAAATTACATTTGCCGCTATTTTGTATTGCAAATAAATAGGTAACCTTATAAATTTGATGAAAATGTCCAGATTTGGTCATTATTGGAAAATAAGTAACCACATTTTACTATATATTAACAAATCTATTTCTAAAAGAAATGGTTTGTGTGTGAAAGAAAATTCCCATTGTTATGGTCCTCTCAGTGCTATCTCACCAACATCTTTCTTAACCAAGTCTCATCCAAAACATGAAAAGGTAGCATAGCTTCTGGGTTGATGGAATGTTGATTTAATGCAGCAGAGTAACATGCTATGTCCCTGTTCCTCAATATATATATATATATGTGTGTGTGTGTGTGTGTGTGCGTGTGTGTGTGCAGTGTGGAACAGGCTCAGTACCTATGAGTACATCGTCCGGCAGCGACACCGTTTGGACGTCAGAGACTCCAGAAAACCAGGATCAGTAAAGGAGACGGCAGCTCCGTCAGTTGTCAAGGTAACGGTCTGGTCTGGTCTGGATTGAATTGGTCTGGTCTGGATTGAACTGGTCTGGTCTGGATTGAACTGGACTGGTCTGGATTGAACTGGATTGAACTGGATTGGACTGGTCTGGTCTGGTTTGAACTGGTCCGGACTGGTCTGGTCTGGATTGAAGTGGACTGGTCTGGTCTGGCCTGGATGGTCTGGTCTGGACTGGTCTGGTCTGGATTGAACTGGTCTGGTCTGGTCTGGTCTGGACTGGACTGGTCTGGTCTGGATTGAACTGGTCTGCTCTGGTCTGGTCTGGATTGAACTGGTCTGGACTGGTCTGGTCTGGATTGAACTGGTCTGGACTGGTCTGGTCTGGTCTGGATTGAACTGGTCTGGTCTGGTCTGGTCTGGATTGAACTGGTCTGGTCTGGTCTGGTCTGGATTGAACTGGTCTGGTCTGGTCTGGTCTCAGTGAGGTCTTCCTACAGGACGTGGACTACTCGGGGACTCTGGCCTACACCGACCCGAAGCTGGACGTTGAGGCGCCGCAGGGACGCACCGAGTAAGTTCTGGTTCTGGTTCTGACCCGCTTCTCACTCCGACCCGGGCTGCGATTGGTCGAGGCAGACTGACTGTGATAGTAGAGTTACAGGTAGCGCCGTTACCGGTCTGTAGTTACAGGTAGCGCCGTTACCGGTCTGTAGTTACAGGTAGCGCCGTTACCGGTCTGTAGTTACAGGTAGAGCCGTTACCGGTCTGTAGTTACAGGTAGAGCCGTTACCGGTCTGTAGTTACAGGTAGAGCCGTTACCGGTCTGTAGTTACAGGAAGAGCCGTTACCGGTCTGTAGGTACAGGTAG
>JAVQJG010003353.1:0-11958 GCA_036024015.1 Craterocephalus amniculus | reverse complement strand
TCTAAGTAGAAACTACTTTTTTAAGAATGTTTGTTGAGTAGAGCCAAATTTACCAATGGATTAATGTATATTCACTTTAAAGGGAGCCAACAGAGGCAGAGAGAAAGAGCTGAGGCTGGTACTTATTTGTAAAGCTACCAGTTTATCTCCATTAAGTATTTTTTGTCTCTACTTTTTGTTGGATATTTGAGTATGTAAGCTTTGTTCTTTGGAAGGTAAATGCAATACTTTTGGTGGTTTTTTGTTTGTTAATGTTTTTTTCTGTAGCATTTATTGTTTTCACATGCAAAAAATGAACTAAAGCATTGGACTCCTAAACAGTTTTCCCCTCAGATTATATATTAAGTTTATATGTGTGTGCGTGTGTGTGCATGTGTGTGTGGAGCAGAGTATGTACATGGCTGACAGCCACAAACACACAATCCAACAAACAAAAATTTGCTTTCTAAATGATTGACATCAACATTCACATTTCACACGTTCACTCTCTCTCCTCTCTCCCTTCCCGTCTTCCCATCCCACTCAGTGTAAAACAATCTAGTTGATGCTGTTATCACTCACCATTTACAGCTGGTCTTGTGTGTTTGTCGGGCTCTGTGTAAGAGCTCTCAGCAGTGCTATGAATAATGTAATTGCAGTGTGTTTGTGTAAGTTTATTTTTATGTGTGCTTCAGTGAGTTCTGTTTTTGTACCAAAGTGGATCTTCCCTATGTTGGGTTGAGGCAAAGTAATACCCATCTATTTACATTTTAAGATAATGCTGTGCCACATAAATTGAGATTTTTTTTTATACAGTATGTCTTACATATTAAACTATAAATAATGCCCAAAGGAACAAAAATAACACATTTTAAGACATGTGTGACTTGAAATTATGAAATGAAATGAAAAATCCAAGAAATGACAATGTTATAGTAATTTTTGTTAAAGTTTTTTTGGGGAGTGTTCTTCATTGGTTTTTCTTGGTTTGTTTATTTTTCATAAAAATGATTAAGAAGAAAAATGATTTTAAAAAGTGTGTCGCTCCAGAGAGTGATGGCTCCTGGCTGGAATTATCTCTAGTATCTCTGTCCTGCATTGGACTTGATTAAGCCTCACACTGAACACACACTGCACTCTGTTGTATAGAGGGTATGAAAAATTGTCCATTATCTTCAGCAGCTTGTGCAGCATCCTTCTTTAGAGAGTCAGCTCCAGCATATATATGTTATCCGATGACATAGCACTATTGACAAGACCCTTGTGCCATTGGATGTGTTTTTATTTTTTGTTTATATTATTCAAATATTATTATCAATGGAATCTTGCTTTTTATTCAAAAACAAAAAATGTGGTAATGAAATATCAAGTTTGGCATACCATGTGTTGAGATCCAAGTCTGCATTACAAATGCATAGAGTTTAATTACATAATATCAGTCCACTTATCGGCCAATGCCGATATCATGAAAACGCAAATAATGTCCAGATATATCGGTTGACCTCTAATTTCCAGTCTACTTTTTACTCCACCTAAACTCCAACATACTTATATTCCTCCACCACCTCCACCTGTCCTGCCAGGTTATGGGGTGTATCACAGACAGTGCTTTGTTTACTACTGTTCCTCCTGAAGTCAACAATCATCTCTTTTGTTTTGTGTTCAAGATGATGTGATTGTTTCTGGATTATCTGACAAAGTGACCGACCAGTCCCCTGTACTCAGCTCCTTGTCCATAAGTGATACACCCCACAGAGTCACCATAACATTTCTGCAAATGACAGGACTGGAACAAGGCAGAATGTTTCCCACAGCACAGTAGCTCTTTTTCTGACTCACACTGGTGTTGAAAAGGTGTTAAAAAGTCCAAAATAGTTGTTCCACTTCTGTCTCTCCAGTTGTTTCTTCACCTTACTGCAGCAGACAAACTGGCTAGAGGTAGAGGCAGAGGAGGTCTTGGTGTTCTATGATGTCGGGGAGATCATGCTGTCTTGACGTCCATCACTGGGCTGCTGGGTGACAGAGTGGAGGTGTGACTAGACATCAGAGTGTTTGGTCTGTTTAGTTGGAGGCAAGGGGGAGTTTGTTCTAAACTGAACCTATTGAAGAACATGTTTGGCTCATTAGCTCATTACAGACCTTTGTCAGTCTGGTCCCCCTTTCACTCGGACCAGTGATCTTTTTCATTCTGGCCACACATCCCTCACATTATGCTGGAGCTGTCTTTCTAACCTTGCCCTGTTGCCTTCCTTACACTTCTTAATCTTTGTTTAAAGTTATTTTTGTATGTTTTCATTTTGTATGTCTTCTTCCAATTCATCCCTTTTTAAGGTCATTGGTGATCCAGGCCATGTCCAGGGATAATTCCACACAGGAGTTGATATAATCTGCCACACATTCATTTCATGGCATTGGTGTCATTTCCATGTGAAACACATCGGACATTTCAGTCTGTGGATCGTGCAGGAGTGGTTGCTCAGCCATTTACTAGGACTCCTTTTTCCTGTAAAGTTGTGGGAAGATGTGGTAAATCACCTGCCAACACCAGGGTAGAGGCAGGTTACAACCCAGACTGGTTACAAGTCCATCACATGGCTAACACAAAGAGACAGACAACCATGCGTTCCAATTTAGAAACACCCATTAATCCTGTCTTCAAATTGTGTGAGGAAACTAGCAATACCTGTAGAGCAGACATGAATGCACATGGGAGTGCAAACAAATGCACTACAATGCCCATTTTAAAATTTCAAAGTATTTTTCTTTCTTTCTTTTTTAGCAAACTGTCTCTCTTTTCCAAATTCTAAATGCTTCACAAATTACCCTGAGCCTGCAGACCTATACACTATTCCAGCATGGCATCATGTATATTAGGTGAGCAACACAACAGTAATTGTGCAAGTAAAAGGAACAGCTGTGTTAACATTGGATGGCGTGCCTGAAGAAACATCTTGATGGAAGCTTCACTGGTAAGACATTTTCAATTACAGCATGAAGACAGTCAGACAACAATTACAGCACATATCCCTCAACCTGTCAACCCTCCAAATGAGATGTCTCACACATGAGGTTGTGGTGGGTGCAGACACACAAACGCGCATAATGAATCACATGCAACACACAGGCAACGATTTAGAAAAGCGGAGCAACTGACACGATGGGCAACAATGAACGCAACACACATGCAAAACCTGAAATTTACTCACATAGTAAGAGCATTGTTCATGGAAGATACAACATTTTATCCTTGTAAAACATGATGTTACAAACAAACACAAGGACACACACCGGGGGGGGGGGTTCAGGCTGGCAGAAGCAGAGCTGTTTACAGACGGCCCACTCGGCAGGAAGACTCTGTGACATTTCAGAATATCATGGTTTTAGTCTAACAAGCATGGCCCTTCAGGCTTAATTGGGAGTGTCTGGAGAAATTGAGGGAAACAGAGTGTACCCCTAGCAGTGAGTCGTGGCCTGTCTGATGAATTTAATCCCACCTCACTCAGCATCACTGCTGACATGTCATAGCCAGTGAGAGTTTGCATTAAACTTTTTCAAGGATGCAAAGTTTCATAGTCTTACAACATTTTATTTCAATTTCTATGTTCAGAACAGCAGTTTTCATTTATGTAGATATGGTCCACAGATGACCCAAAATTCATGAAACATAAGCTGCTTTCCTAACTGCATTGTGGAATATATGCGGTCCATCCACTCTTTTACTGGAATTGTGTTTTCAAACATTTCGCAACCTTGTGGACTTCTTTCGCCCGGACCATGTTCAGATATCAAATGATTGAAGGAACTTGTGTTGGTAAGGTTTGGTAATGATAAAAATAACATGTCATCTGCATAAAGACTTATTTCTAAGTATTCAGAGTTTCAGATTCCTTCACTGTATAGTCTGGCAGATGGCTTGACAGTTCAATAAAGATGGTAAATAAAGACATAGATGTTGGGCATGCTTGGGCAGACTCTTTTTGCAGATTGACCTTTAGTGAAACTACTTCATTGGTGATGAAAGTGACTTAGGGTACAGTCTTAAGAATTTTGATTCAATTTATAATTCATTACTCACAACTAAAAATGCCTTATCAAACAAGAAACTCTGTTTATGGTGTCAAAGGCTTTTTCTGCATCAAGGGTGGCAATTATGGTCTTTATTAATGAAGCAAATTGAGCAGTATCGTGCCTGGCTGGATGCATACCTGCATTTGATTAGATCAGTTTGATCTGGACAAATTATGGGTGAAATTACTTTAATTTTTCCCATCTGTGTTCTGGAATTGACTATAAACTTTCAAATATTTGTCCTTAGGAGGTATGTGGCCTTAAATCATTGTTACTAGGGATGGGAGCGACACGGTATTTGGAATGTCGATTGTCGAGACCCTAATGTCGACTATTTGTCGAATTGTCGGCCTTTTTTTTAAAAATAAAAAAAAAGCAGCGCCAGTGCCTCGGGTGGAAAATATACTACACTATTGTAGCCTACTAGTTCATTTTGGTCTCAAGACATGGCTGTAATGTCCAATATGACCATTAAAACAATGCTAATTACAGCGAGAGAGAGAGCGATTTCAAATGTTTATTCAACATCATTGTAAACAAATAGCACGCGCTTCTTGCGACTTCAGATGGGGCAGTGTACTCCGTGATATAGTCCTCTCCGAAGAATGAAACCATTGCATCCATCTGTTTCACTCTTTTTGCGGGACTCGTCATAAACGCGCACCGTCACCTGAGACTGCGTGGAGACCGGACAGCAGATCTGTAACCTTTCCGTGCACAGCTACCTTAACCGCGTCGTGTTTGTGGCGTGGATCCAAAAGGATGAAACGAAGGCTGCCTTGTGTGCGGTGCCGGTATTTCCAGGTTTCATTCAGAGGTGAGAGACTGTCCACCGTCTTGTGTGAAATTGAATAAGGGTCAAGTGGACAATCAAAATCAAAATATTTTATTGCCTCGACATGTCGACACACTTATTATTTTGTCGAGCGGAGGTTATGTCGATTGTCGGTCATTTTGTCGACAAAAAGTCCCATACCTAATTGTTACTGGTGGATATTTGTTTGTTTTAAGGAGAAGTGAAATTGTAGCTTTGGTTAAATGTGTGACATTCATTGTGTTTTGTTTCTGAAACAATTCCCAAGAGTGGTGCTTAAATAGGCTGGCTAGCGCTCTGCTGTTATTTTTAAAATAAGAGTGAGGAGGGCCTCTTCCAATGTTATTGCCAGGTCAAGGGTGCCAATTTGGTGCTTCAACGCCTGTGGAGTAGGCCTTTGAAAAAAAGTATGATTTTAATTTTTTCTGACAAATATTGTGATTTAATGTTTTGAAATCTGTATGGTCTGGAATGGATTTGTAAAAATCATGTAGAGTGTAAGTGTGAAACCTGAATCAGGAGCCATGTTACATGAAAATCACCACACCACACAATTTCTTTATTTAGCCATTATTTCTACAGTTGATCCTTTGGAGAGCCAATGTTTCACAAGAGAAACTAGTTTAATGCTGATGCTGTTAAGCAGTTAGGATGAAAATATGATTTGATGGGCTTGGGCAAGTAGATATTTGTAAAAATAAAATCAATTTTACAAAAGTCATTAAAAGTTATTCATGTTTTTGTTTGTTTTCTTCAGGTGAAAGGGTGGCCTCCTCTGCTGATTTTTTTTTATTTGGTGTTTTCTTTTTTGTCTTTGTCTTGACTTATGAAGTTTGTCCAATTATTGGCAGATTTTTTTTGAGTTGATGTGTTTGTCTATTCAAGATTTTATTGAGATGAAGTTTATTTCTCCTTAATTCATTCTAAATTGCTACTTCACAATTTCGGGCTATTAATTTTCTTTTTATTTGTACTTTCTGAGTATTTTGAATTCAATCCAATGAATAATTATAACCGTAGAAAACAACAAAGGAATATTCACACATCATTCAGTTGAATTACCAATAAAAAGTATCTACATAGAGTGCCAGCATACAGCGGTTCTAATGAAGGTTGCAGGAGGGAGAGAGGGACAGAGGAGGAAATTATGGTTGTAGACGAGCACTGCAAAAATGCAAAGTCCAGTTAAAAGTTGTCATAGTTGTATGGAAGATGTACTGTAACGAGGGGTGGATTGGCTGGAAGGAAGAGAATGGATGAAAAGTGCCCATTGAGCACACACACTGCCCGGGGGTACAGACAGTGGTTCAGTCTACTGGTTCTGGTCCAGATGGACCTGTTTCTCCTCCCTAAGAGCAATAGCTGGAAATAAGTCATGTATAGGATTTGCTTAGTCCCGCAGGATATTGTGCACTCTCTTTGGACAGCTATAGGTGTAGATAGAGGTGATCTACAGGAGGCTGGTCCCAATAAATCTGCTCACTGTTTTCAGTGCTCACAGGATTTTTTCTTGCTCAGCCTTGGTGCAGCCAGAGAACCACACTAAAAGTACTTAGATCAGCTTAGTATCTATAGCACAGAGATAGAAATTCAGTAATATTACCTCTTATAAAATGGCTTTATTGTTTTCTACAGAAGGGTTGCAAATGACTCCAGAATTATTTAAGAAAATATTAAATATTCCTTTTTTCTGCATTTTACTACAATCGGGTTGAAAAGAGGCATTAAAGCATACACGTGGTAAAAAGTTAATGAAAAGCCATGTTGTCATGCATTAGCATTGGCTAAGGATGTACATTATCCCTGTTCCATCCATTCATCCATCTTCTTTGGCTTATCTGGGCTCAGGGTGCAGGGGCAGCAGCCTGAGCATGGAAGCCCAGACTTCCCTCTCCCCGCCCACACCAGTCAGCTCATCTGGGGGGAAACCCAAGCGCTCCCACACCAGCCAAAAGATGTAATCCCTCCAACCTGTTGTCAATCAACCTCGAGGTTTTCTTCCCAATAAATACCTCCGCAGGGAGGCATCCAAGAAGCATCCTGACCAGATGTCCAAGCCACCTCGTCTGGTTCCTCTCGATGTGGAAGAACAGCGGCTCTACTCTGAGCCTCTTCCAGATGTCCAAGCTTCTCATCCTGTCTCATCCACCCTGTGGAGGAAACTCGTGTATTTACGACCTTTGTATTTATGATCTCATTCTTTTAGTCATTACCCAGAGCTAGTGACCATAGGTGAGGGTAGGAATATAGATGAACCAGCAAATTGAGAGCTTTGCCTTTTGGCTCTGCTCCTTCTTCACCAAGACTGACTGATGCAGAGTCTACATCACCGCAGAAGCTGCACTGATCCGCGTATCGATCACTCGCTCCATCATTCACTCGCTCATGAACAATTTTGAACTCGTCCACTGGGGACAGGATCTTATTCCCAACCTGGAGAGGACACTCCACCTTTTTGCAGCTAAGGACCATGGTCTCGGATTTGGAAGTGCTGATACTGATCCCGACTGCTTCACACTTTGCTGCGAACCACTCCAGCAAGTTCTGGAGATCACAACCCGACGAAGCTAACAGAACCACATCATTTGCAAATAGCGGAGACCCAATCCTGAGGCCAGCAAACCAGATGTGCTTAACAACTCGGCTGCGCCTAGAAATTCTATCCATAAACATTATGAACAGACTCGGTGACAAACAAAAACCTTGGCGGAGTCCAACCCTCACTAGAAACAACAATTATAGATTGATTGACCAATTGAATGAATAATCAGTAACTGATCAATTGATTGATTAACACAAAAAAGAACAAAACAAATAGCCCAACATCTATTAAAGCAGATTTCAGTAACTCTAGGTTTGTTTACCATGCACTGCGCACCCCAAAGCTGTAGGGGGAGCTCCATAGCAAAAATAGATGACACAAAGAGGAATGTTGTAAAGCAGAGGCAACTGTGGCTACCAGATCTGTATTTCTGCAAGATCTGTATGTGTGTGGACTGTGCATGCGCATCACGTTCACCATCTTGGATACAGAAATACGGCCACAACAACTAGTCCAAACCGTTTGGTAAACACATACGTCTTCCTGGAATGATCAGTAAGTCAGGCTTTTACTACTTTTCTTTAAAAGGTGTATGTGTGTGGACACGTTTCCCATTTAAAAGAGCTCCATCTGCTGGCCGCCTGTGGGCGGTGGTTCTGCGGGGATGTGTGACACAGCTTCAGGATGTCATTGCATCACGGTGGCAGGGCTCCTCGTCTCATCCATCTGTCTGATAAGGGAAATGTTCTGAGCGCCAGTTGATTTTTTTTCCCCTTCAATGTTCAGGGTCAGATTATAAACAAGAAGAGGATGATAAAACGTGCTTCTGCAACCGGGACAGTGAAAATAAGAACAAGTAACAGGAAGAAGTGAAAATGCGTTTACCAAACAGATCTGAATAGCTGGTGTTGCCGTATTTCTGTGTCCAAGATGGCGGACGTAAAGCGCATGCGCAGTCCACACACATACAGATCTTGCAGAAATACGGATCTGGTAGCCACAGCAACTTATTTTTTTCTGACACTTACAGATTTTGTTTCACATTGTATCTGTAAGATGCAACTAATGTGGACAAGGAAAGATATGGATAAAAGAGTAGGCATATCAGGTTTTTCGACTGTTATTGCTATCCTTTTAAACAGCAATTTTAGAGGGTTTTAAAATCAAATTTCAATCTGTATCTGTTTATGATCACAATGTCTTTTTGTGTCTTTGCACTAATGGCGCCTGAGATCATGAATCCCCAAACATGAACATGAGTGTTAGTTTGTGTTCCATAGTTCCCATGATTTGGTTTAATGCGT
Source organism: Craterocephalus amniculus (assembly GCA_036024015.1). NCBI lineage: Eukaryota > Metazoa > Chordata > Actinopteri > Atheriniformes > Atherinidae > Craterocephalus > Craterocephalus amniculus. The sequence continues at coordinate 3,251 of JAVQJG010003353.1, read as the reverse complement.
TTAATATCATTAATATCCATTTCTTTCTACCTCCGAGCTTCAGCTGTGTCTCTTTAAATCTGTCAGTGAGCATTAAAGGCTTTCATGTTGTCGCTCTTCACTTTGTAATTGAGAACAAATATGGAGAGGGAGCGTGTTTAATAGGCATTGTCAAGCAGGAGGCGGGTTTGTTTGCCACCTAGAGATCTACTCATCTCTTCACATTTTCACAGTTAACTGTTCGAATAAATTATACAGATTGGAGTTTTTTGCGAGTCCTAGTTGCGATGTGAACTTGTGGTGACTTCTGCTTGGCTTTTTTCCCCTCTTTGCTGCGAGTTACTTCAAAGCCTGAAAGTGATCAAAGACAGCTGGAAAAAATAAATTCCCCGATGTTCTGTCACCCTGCGTGCGTTCATACAGCTTCTGCCTGTCTCCGTACTGCGTGCTGTCTCAGTTAGAAAACAAAAGCAAGCGACACTGTCTGATGTTTTTTTTTTTCTTCTTTTTTTTTGGTCTCCTCAAGCGCAGACCTGTCAGACATTGCAACATTTCAATTGATTTCCCTTTTCCCTCTTGTGTGTGTTCTATTTTAGTACACAAGCCAAGAGACTGAATTAGTCATTAAAGGGTATGTATAATATGACATGGCGCAGATAAGACATCACAGGGCTCGAGTGAAGAGCACACTTGTCGTAAATGAAAGTATATTTTAGGAGCTGGAGACAGCTGCTCCCCAGTTTAAAAAGAGGAAAAAAAAAACTGGGGTTACTGGGGGTTCAGCATCAATGACGCCAGTGATTTTTATCAGTGTCAGTTTGTCTCCACAACAGACATAAAGTATAATACTCAGCATGCTCGTACCCCATAATAAAACCATACCCATATGTTTTATCCATGAAATAAAGGAATCATAATTTCTAAGTGGTCCTCATGGGGGACAAAGGTGGAGATGGATTTCGAGAGTCACCTGTAATTAAGATATTTCTGACACTATCCACCGTTTTCTTAAGCATACTGATGAGCTGTATCCAGGAGCCAGAGCTCCTTGACTCCCAGCCCAATCAACAGAAGTACTCTTTTTATATACAAGCTGCCTCAACACCTGTAAACAGAGATCATGGCCCTTCTTAGTCAACCTCAGCTTGAGTTTATCCAGGAGTTTCATTTTCCATTCCACCAAAGAACCTGTTTACATGATCATCATGCACAGTGTTTTTTAACCAACTGATTCAACACTGAAATATAATTAAAATTATTTTTGAAAAAAAAGAGTGTGTGAAGTGTTGCCCAGAAGGTGATACTCATCACACTTTCTTGACATCTTCATATTCTTATCACTGTCCGAGCCCAAAGCAGCCATACATCTTTCAGTTTAGATTATTTAATCACATTGCAGTTTTGGTTGTCATTTTGGCAATCATGTTCACCAGGCATTATTATTTCCACTAAGCAAACTTCTTTGATCGTGGATACCTCCATATTAAACTCTGTGTCTATGTAACTCCAAATATGTTGTAATGATTGCAGAGTGAGGGAGACCTTTCTTCTGCTAGAAGTGCTTTCCTGAGAATGCGAAGATTTAGCTAAAGTTTCTCCTCAATAGTCTAAATCTTGGAGGTTTGCAGAGTATGTGGGGTTTATGGTCTTTAAGAACATGCTTTTGCCAATAACCACCCTATAACTCATTTTTTTTAAAAAGGGAAACACATGATAAATTCCTCTTTTTCTTGCTTGACATCAACTTGTCTTTTTGTACATGTTTGAGCCAGATTCTAATCCAAATATGAAGGTGAAAAGTATTAACAAAAAGGGCACGGCATACATCTCTGTGTGGTTAAAATACTTTGTCTTGCTACTGTGCAACATTAGAGATTATGCCATCTTTCAGTAGCCTAGATATATGTATTTATCAAAATGTTCTTGGATATACTCTGTTAACACAGGATCAGATGTGGGAAGGGTGGTAAAATGCCAACTGAGGCAGAAAACATCTGCTTCCATGAACTGGAAAAGAAACGATGCTGTCTCCATGGCTATATGCATATAACCTATTTTACCCCTAATGTATTTAAAGGCAGTTTCATTCACAGAAATTCAGACTGATGTCCTTTTATTGATGGAGCAGCCTTGACCTTCTGCTTCAGTTTCCACACAAAATCAGTGTGCTGGGCCTTGTTCAAAATAGATGTCTGTGAATTATGTGGTTCAAAAGCAAACAATTGTATTGCTCTGTTGCTTGCCTCGAAAAATAAACTGCATCTATTTATCCCAAGTCGATGGGTTTTCAAGGAAGCTTAAATTAGGTCCACCTACCTTCCAAACAAAACTCACATTTTGAAGACGTCTCTAAAACAAAACAGTGTCATGCCCCTAGCAGTAGTGGATCACTCATGGCTTGCAATGAGAAAAAAACCATTGAAGCTAAAACATGTGCAGCAGGCAGAAAAAAAGTTCAGTGAGAATTTAACTGGATGAGTCCAATTTCTCGGGCATGAAAAAATTGGAACATTTACAGTAGATTAGGGTTGTGAATGCTTAGATGATGGTGAACACAAATCCCTTTGAACACTACTATATTTTTTCATGAGCTTTCATCGCATGCGCCATATGTAGTTTCAGGAAGTGACACAGAATCAACGTTGTGGTTGTGAAGTAGAAATGTTCGGAGCCCATCTGGTGACATTGGTGAAAAATAACAACTCATGGCCACCAGGTACCAATGCATGACCACAAGTTTTTCTTTCTCTTTTTTTCAATGGCTGTCACCGGACAGCCTTAATAGAAATACAGACAGAATGGTTGTGTAGCATGTACAGTTTGATTTTAAAGCTTCCAAGTAGTTTCTTAGGACACAATTAAAGTATGTTTATCTGTTGATGTTAACTGAGTTACCAACGTTGTTCGCTGCGTCTGATTATCAACTGCTGTTTGCCGTTTGCTACTCTTAAGCCAGACTGTGCTGGAGAAGTGCTTCTGTGTTTCCAGTCGTGATGTCCTGATCTAGTTATTGCAGCTCTACAAGCTGCAATCTTTCAACAACAGATCTGGATAAACCGAAGAAGTTGGAAACGGTGCTAAAGAACTGGAAGCTATTTCCTTCCATTTGTTCCTAATTGAAAGTTAGGCTCTAAGAAGTGGTGAGAGTTTGTGTCTGTGTGTAAAGTGGTGTTTTGTCTGTGTGTGTGTGTGTGTGTGTGTGTGTGTGTGTGTGTGTGTGTGTGTGTGTGTGTGTGTGTGTGTGTGTGTGTGTGTGTGTGTGTGTGTGTGTG
>JAVQJG010003352.1:0-34400 GCA_036024015.1 Craterocephalus amniculus | reverse complement strand
GTTCTCTCATGTTTCTCCCTGTTTTTTTTTCTTTCTTTATCCAGCTTCACCCCCCCCCCCCCCCCCCCCAAATAAAGTGGTTTCATTTGTTAAACTACCTTTAACATGTGTCAGCTGGGCTGCTCTCAAACACTAATGAACAAACTAATGACAGCTCCAATATTTCAACCTGTCTACAAGATCCTAGATGTGTCAGAGTTCTGTGTTTGTTGTTTGACTGCGTGCAAAGACGCATGCATGCAGCTCTGGTAGTAATTGCCTCTGTGTAGCCTCTTTTCTGTGTGTGCACATGTCTGTAAATGCACTATATCTATAGCAAAAACAAAACCAATTAGTTTGTGGCATTCAGACGTGTCATTATAGCTCTGCAGACCAGTCAGAGATAAAGATGCTCAGATGCAAAAGATGCCCCGAAGAGACCTCTAATCCTAGTTGGAATCGAATTGACTCAGTGGGACAGCAGAATTTTGATATATTTATATTTCTGGTGTGCTAAGAGGATGAAGGTGAGGTTACATGTCACACTGTCAGTTGCCTGCTTTTTATATTCCTATGATTCACTAATGTTACCTTTCTGCCCTCTCAATGAATATCCTCTTCTTCTATCCCGTTCACACAGTTGCCCCCACCCCCACTACTCACTCGTTTCTATGTCTTCTGGCCCATTTTTTTCAGCTTCTATGTTTTTATATCCATCTCCTTTGTCTACTCCCCTTGCCTCATTTTCCCCACTCAAAGCTTCTCATGCCCGGCTTTTCATTCTGCAAGCTGATTGTTAGTGAACATGGAAGTTGTGCTTGGCCCGTCGCTGCCTAGCCAGCCTGATGATAAAGGACTGAATGTGAGAAAGACAGTCCTTCTGCCTTTTCCTGCTGTAGACAGGCCAACAGGAGACACAGCAAAATCAGAATAATGAGAGTCACGGTGGCATGGGCCGCCTGGAATGACACACATAGTTGCCCAAGATGATATATACGCACCCTCGCACACACACAGTCAGAGCCAGTCATAGGCTTTCAACAGCCAGACTATTTGTTTGTTAGTCTGTCTGTGTTTGTGTCTGCTCACTCATCTGTATTTCCTTGCCTTGGCATGACGATTTCAACTTGAGGATTTCATTTCTCACTCCATCTTTTGTCTAAATTATTGTTTATAGGGATGTTGTTTGCAGAAATACCTAGCCCCCCTCTCAACCTGCTAATTTAAATATTTTTTGAAAAGAAATAAAAAAACCTTATGTATTCAGTGGCTTTTTGTGTTTTGTGAGCTATGTATTTGTGTAGGAAAGTGTGGTGTGCATGCATGTCTGGATTCGACATCTAATTAGATAAAAGTATTGGTTTAACTGTAAATTACCAGCTGCATGTAACCTGATATAAATGCAGCTAATTTAGACTCACTCGCTCAGTAGTACAATATTTTATATACTGATATTTTATTCTTAAAGTGGTTAATATATTGTTCTCTCGAATTCCTTAAAGAATACCCAATGAAAAATGTGACACAACACAAGGCAGTCATTTCTGATGGGCATCTGTAATTTGTCTGCATGGCAACATTATTCAAACTCATGAACTTTGGATGTGTCAGGAAATCTTTTCAACCATTGTTGTTCATGTTTCTACCAGCTGCTTTTCTATATATATTATCACCTAATGGCATGTATAATTACATTCCGATTTACTTACTTACAGCCATACCCTACTCTGAGCCATCATATTGCATTAGTCTGCATCTTGTTTTTCTTTGAAACCATTCACCAGCCCAACAAATGTATCACATAGTCTTGCATGATTAAGTAATTACACACACTGTTGGGTCTCAGCCAGCATGTGTAATTACATAATCATGAAAGGCTCTATGCGATATTTCCCAATGAATGATTGTTGTATTGCAGTAGGATCCCATCCATCATTTACATAAACATCTGCATGTTAACATATCTCTTCATTCTTCTGAATCTTTTGCCTGAGGTCCAAGTTGTGGAGGAGCAGTGGGTTGTGGCGGGCAAAGAGGGGGGAGGGTGGTGGGGTACTTGTTATCACTCCTCGGCGGTGCTACAGTGTGGAGCTGTGCAGAACTGCCACTCTGAGCCAAAAATACATCTGGCAACAAAAAAAAAGGACAAGGGAGGGAGAAGGAAAGATGGAGACATGAGGAAGGAAAGAGAGCGAATGAGGAAGAGGATTGTGGAGGGATGCAGAGATGAAGTTGAGAGTGTAGTGTAGCGTAGTGTACTCTACTGTGCTCTCCTTTCCCCTCTTCTTGGCATCATCCAGAGCATGAACATTTCTTTAATCACAGCAGAGAAGGCATAGCAGAGCCAAGCGGAGGACGCGTGTCACCCCGCTCCGTCTGCTCACATCACGGCTCCAACTCTCCACATATCACCATCTCTCCGTCCCCAACCCCCCTTTTCTCCAACTCAGCCTACCTTATCCTTCTCGTGTTCTGTTTTCCATCCCTGCCTTTGTTCTCCTCACCTTGCCCTGTCTTCATTCCCTTTCCTTGTCTGTGTCACTGTGTCATTTGTTTCTTTCCGTTCATCACTCCTCTCTTCCTCCCCCTGTCTCTTGCTCTGGATGGAAAGAAACTTTTTGTTTACTACAGGGAATGCTGTTCCTGCCTTATTGACCAACCAACAGGAAGGAATCTCGGCTAGAGAAGAGCCTGGGAGGCTTGTTTTTTCTGACTGCCAGCCATGTCAGCCTGTCAGGCGTGTGTGTGTGTGTATGTGTGTGTGTGTGTGTGTGTGTGTGTATATCCGTGTGTATGTGTCTCACACATGGGCTGTTGTCATCATAGACAGGGGTTTGTTGTGACACATCACCCAGCTTTGTCACACTTGAGGACAAAACCATCTCATTAAGTCCACACATACCCAATATGTATTGTTTGTACAGTTTCAACCATTTTATTTTAATTGGTGGTGAAAGTACAGTGAGATGCACATGACATAAAACCTCTGTTATGCCAAATAGCCTTGCTTTGATAATAAACACTGTAATAGCTTGCAAGAAGCAGGGGGATGCGATCAAGAATGCGCACAAAAGACAAAGTGTCACAAACAGGTCTTCTCTTAACTGCTTTCTCACTGGCATGTCTTTTTTTCTTTTTTTCCAACAGCAATTGAACCACCCCAATGTGATAAAGTACCATGCATCTTTTATTGAGGAAAATGAGCTAAACATAGTACTGGAGTTAGCAGATGCTGGGGACCTCTCTCAAATGATCAGGGTAAGGAACTCTACACAACAGCTGCACTTCCTAGCTCACATGCACGTAGAAATAACATCTGAAATACTTAGAAAGAACTGATCCCAGGAGACTTCAAGGACACTGATTAATTCCCATTTATGCTCTACACTGAAGACTCTCTTCAGTGTAGAGCATACAAATCTCTTCATCTGTTTTCTGAGTCTTTTTTGTACTTTTGCGGATGTGTGCCCTGATGGAGCAAAGAGGGTAGTACCATCGGAAGCCACAGGGGTGTGTTTAGCAGTAAGGCTGATGCGTGATCTGCGAACGGAACAAAGAAGAAGCAGCTGCATCGTATTTAATGGCTGCACCCACAGTCGACACTTTCACTGTTATCTGAAACTCAGAGTTGAATTCTGAACTCTGCCCTCACTCTGGTCGATGTAATGGCTAATGGCACGTTCCAGCTATCTCGGAACTAGGAAGTCGGAACTGGGAATGAAGTCCAAGTTCACATCTCAAAAAAAAAAAAGAAAAGGTAACCTCCAGACTAAAGACATTTTTTAAGGGCAGTTGCTGTTTTTGACCACAAAAGCAACAGAAAGAAAAAAACTGAAAACACGGTTTCTAACCGGTAGTTGCTGTTGTACAACCATGGAAGACTGTTGAGAAATCAGGAACTGCTGTTTGGAAATGATAAGTGCCACTGAGGAAGGCGGCATTTGCAGGTTTGCTGTTTTTGGCAAACTGATGAGAAGAGTAAATAAATGTGATGTTACACTGGGCACAGCCATCTTTAAATGGGAAGTCTGAGATTTTGAGGATCTCTGTCTTTTGGAGTCGGACATCCAACCTAAGGAGGCCGTTCGAGTTGAAATTTCAGCCAAGATGTCAGAAATTCTGAGTTCCAAGTTCAAGTAGAATGCAGCCTAACAACCATGCTGATGTGAGGGACATCTGAAAGTAAGGGGATGTTTGAAAGGGACATAACTATTTATGTACATAAAGGAAGCATAAATTGACCTTTAGAAATGGAAGAGTTACAGCAGAATTGTTACTGCCATCTTACTATTATCTGGTTGTGTGTTTTTTAACACTGCTATTCTTATAGACTGTCAAAATGCAGACTATTTAGATTTCACAGACACTGAAGCTTCAGATGATGCCTTTCAATAACAAACCACTTCCAAAACATGTGTTATGAATGCATGCACAATTTAAACACAAACGTGGGCCCTGAGGGCTAATGCACGGCAAAAAACAACACAATAACTTACAGCTGGAACACAAGTAATATACTTACTTACACTTAATTTTATCCAAGTAAATATTTCTACGTCTGTCCAGACCAGGAAAGAGATTTTATTTTAGAAGAAGCAGTAATTAATGTTGGGTTGTTAAGTTCCTGTATATGTTGTGTAGAGGGGGTTGTGAGATTTAAACTATAAAACAATAAAAATTATCAGGGATAACATTTTATGTTCTGGGGGGAAACAAACTTTCTAATTTTTTTCGCCCATACTGGCAAGATATCAAGTCTCTGATAAGAGGTTCACTTCGGATAGATAATTTTTATTTATGTTTGTCTCCTAAATCTAACTGGAATTGAGTAAAACCTGATCTATAATCATGTTCATTACATAACATGTGGCTTTAAATCACATAAATGTACCAAGTTGAACAGTTAATCATAAGATGGTGGATTTTTTACTGAAGCTGTTCCAGAAGATGGAATGAAGGCAATTCAGCGGTGTTGCAACTTTAAAAAATCCATGGCTCTTGCTGGTTTTTGTCTGATTTAGATTGAACTCCCAGTTCCTATAAAAACATGCCAGTACAGCAAATTAGGGTTGTGCATGTAAAAACCCTGGTCTTCTCCCATGCATAAATGATGCTGAAGCGTTGTATCAGCACAGCTCGACAAGCTGTTTGCAGTCATACTCGGCAGCTCCACATCTGCACAGTTCAACACAGCAAATTAGGAGAGGCGAGGATTAGTGGTACAAGAGAGTGAACATGGCAGGCTTAACACACAAATACTCACTCACTCAACACATAAAATACACGTAAGCAAAGAATGTGCAGGCGCCACCATAGATGCACACATTGATGCAAATGTTCTGAGTTACATTTTACAAGGATGAAACATGGCAGCCTGAAGGGATAGGTTAAGTTACCACTGTGTCACTGCTATCTCAGCTAAGCTACCAGGGATGCTGATAGTGTTCAGGTTGTGTCGTGTCCCTATGTCTGCTGACAAGACGTGCATATACACATGCCTCTTCTGTGCACCAGTTTTCTTCTGCACCGTTAAGTGATCTCAATGATTTGTTTTTCCGGTCTAACAGTGGCAGGCCAAAGGTTTGTGTCAGATCTCAGCCACCCCTCCTGGGGTCGTAGTGCACAGTAAACAAATTCTTACAGTGAGTGTGCCATATGTAAAACAGAACCCCTGTGATAAATTAATTTCACATTTTTTATTCTTTCTGATTTATTCATCCTGCACGCTCTTTTTTTCCTTTTTCACTCTTTTCCTCACTTCTCTGTTGCTCTATCTTTTTGACCATCTCAGAATTCAAATGAAATCAAATGGTCCTTGATTTGCATGCACTTACAGAATATTGCATGTGCAGTGTTTGCTGTTAAAGGCATAGAAAAGAGGCTGTTGGTGGGTGTCTATGAGCTCCCCCATTGACATCAAACGGTCCTCTGATATGGAAATAGGAGGGCAAGGAAAGAATGGCTCCTCACTGAGGCTTTGTTTGGATGTAGGCCAAGGTCTATCCCTCCCTTTCCTCATCTCTCCATCTATTTCTATCCTTTCCTTTCTTTCACACCTTTTTAGCTTTTTATGTATCTTTTACCCTCACCTTTGTAATTTCCTTTAATGTTTTGATAGTTTTAACTAATATCTGTCTCCCCATCTCAAAGTGCAAATCATGTGAAAAAGAAATTACAATTCTCTGAATTCTTACATTTTATGTACTGTATCAAGACATATTGACAAATTATGTAGGGATGTAAAAAATAGTATAACATGTTAGGAACGATTTTCTTAAAAACCCCAAAACATAGCAACACAGCTTGAACTTGACATCCCAGCACCTTTAGAGAGATTAGACCAGAGCAGAGTATAAGTTAACATGCACAATAATACTTTGGCTTGAAAACAATCCACATAATGGTTTGTTGGAGAGGTGAGGACCTGGGCACCTTGCAGTTATTGAGTTGAACATGAACTTTTCTGTGTAACAAAGTTCCTACAGTTAAATGTCCTTTACATGTAGCAGCTAAAGCTAGTCTGAAATTGGGTCGAGCAGCAATAATTCCAGCAGCAAATGGCTAAAAAGGAGAAGAGCTGAGACGTCTCTTTAGTCCAATCAAAGTCCACACCTTAGCCATGACGTAGAAATAAGACTTTCCTTTCAATGCTACTGTTTTTTTTATTAATCAGTGATTTGAACTGTTCTGTGTTCAGTTTCTGTCTGACTCCACTGGAGATGATCTTGTAGTTCCACTGTAGAGACACATCTAAGAAGAAAACAAAAGTTCTCACGTTTGTTTAAGCTTGTTTTGTGATCTGGTTGACTATTGGAGGACATTATTCTTTAGGCATCCATGCTTGCGGCAGATCTTTTACATTATTTGGTAGTTTTGACCAGTGCACAAACAGTATTGGCAGGTTTACCATTCAATAATGTAACTGATTTGTACCTTTTTACTAGGTCTAATGCATGTAACTCACAGAGGCAGTGTATCGGAGAAATACTCTTTATCTATCATAAAACACTTCAGGATTTTTCCTCAAGAATCTGATTAACAAAACTGCCATGGAAAAAAATCAAGAAGAAAATTTAATGGAAGCAGCTTTTTTCCAGCTGATAGATTATCGTGTGATATGTTGCACATGCATGCAGCTTCCTGCCTTTTTTTAACCTTCATGTGGTGTAGCATGCATTTCCATGTTTCATTAAAAATGCAAAGTGTTTCACTTGTCATTGCATTATTTAGAACTTGCTGGGTTGGACACCGTTGACCAATCACAGGTCTGTTTTATTTATTTATTTTAGTAAAGAAAAACGGTGTAACCTTTCTGGTTATATCTGTTCCGTCCCCACTTTTTCCATGTGCATGATTATTAATGTGCTAGAGGTTTTTTTGATGGATTTGAAGTGAGAATGGTTTTTCATGCAATGCAAATTGGGTGAGAGAAAATGAGCTAAAAGACCTTAGATTAGACACATTCATGACCTTTGATAACTTTAGGGGCATTATGTTTCGTGAAGGAGTCATTGTCATTGTGACGTCATTGTTACTTCATTGGTCAAATTAATTAAATAAAAAGCAAAATATTCTCAGAATTATTCTTCAATTGCAGCGGCAGCAGTTGCAGCTTTCACAGGTCAGATTTCCACAGCTACTGTCCTGTGGATGCCTTTGAATGCAAACATAGTAGGTGTTGCACTTTCAGTTTTACCCAACAGAAGTCTACTAAATACAAACTTGCAATCCTCATGTGCACAGCTGTCATCCAAGCTGGCTTAAATCAAGGCTTTTTGGTTTTCTTTCCTGGAACCAGAACTTTAACAACACCCCATAAAATCCTGATGATTACAACATTAAAACATGTTTGTAGGCTGCGCTGCCGCTACTCTGATTCTTGAGGAGGAGTTCCTATCATCAGATGTTGGCCTTATGTATAAGTTAAACCGTTACATTTATGATTATGATGATCATTTAGCCTTCTAAATAAATGAATATATACAGCTAAAAAAACAAATGAAACCATGGTGCCACTGTAAGTTGTACCTAACAAAAGCCCTGCGTGCCAGATGGGGAAGTTTTGGAAGGTGCCACAAATTTTTTTTCTCTCCATTCCTGAGGATGCATATGCTTTCCATTGTCGGCTGTAGAGAAAATGAGACTGAGCTTGGTTAAGTAAGGGACAGACAAGAGAGTGGTCTGGGTTGCATTAAGAGTGGAGTCATAGTGTGGGATACTGTACAAAAACACACATACATCAACTTTCTTTAACTATCTTATGCTTTACACTGTGCTACAAAATACTTTTATCTGTTTCTGTCAAAATGTTTAATGAATGTAAAACCTTAATTTTGAACTTGTGTGTGTCTTTGTGTGTGTGTGCGTGTTTTTACCTATTGCAGTACTTTAAAAGGCACAGGAGGCTTATCCCAGAGAGAACAGTGTGGAAGTACTTTGTCCAGCTCTGCAGAGCGATTGAACATATGCACTCCCGGAGAGTCATGCACAGAGGTAGTGTTGCACACACTCATTCACCCAAACACATATTAATAATTGATTATTAAAAGTTATGTGATCTATAGAACCACTAAGAATTTTTTATATGCTTGTAAAGCAATGTGTTGATCTTTTATCACACAATGGTAACAAAAAATTAAAGTGATGATTTATATGGATTTAAGTTCATGATTAATGCCGTTTTCTTGTAAACAGAATAATATACTTTCAGTATTCTACACTTTTTAGTAAGTTAGAAAAATAACTATTAAGGCCTTCACTGGATTGACATAGAAAATGTAGGTGTTAAAGAATACATTGGCCAGAAATTGACAGTGTTTATGAGCCCACATGCTTTCCGTGGGGTCCGGTCTAATCAAGTCTTGGATCCATACGTATGCTCTGCTGTACATTCAGAGACACACTTCTAAGTCGCAAGCTGATGTACTTCCGTTCAGACTGACTTTGATTAGGACGTGGAGACACTAATGAACCCTGCGCTCTGAGCTTTAACTACCACTTAGCAGAGACGGCCCATTCAAAAGCTGCTTACAACTATACAAGAGCAGTAAATTTCAAAGGCCGATGCAGGTCACATTAACGTTGCTTCAGAAAACAGCTTGCTAACACCCGCATTAACTCAAAATATATTTTAGTGTTTATAATACATTCATGTGCTAAGTAGCATGTTCAATTCTTTTGTTTTGTTCTCTTTCAGATATCAAGCCAGCCAATGTATTCATCACAGCCACAGGAGTAGTGAAACTAGGAGACTTGGGCCTGGGCAGATTTTTCAGCTCCAAAACAACCGTTGCTCACTCTCTAGGTAACTTAAAACAGTCTGTGTGTGTGTGTGTGTGTGTGTGTGTGTGTGTGGGTGGGTGTGTGTGGATGTATAAGCAACAACCGCTTGTAATCTACCAGTGTTGGATGTGTTTCATTAGTGCCATGTGTCATATAGTCATTGTGCATGCTCAGTGCTGCGCCTAGCCCCTTCACAGGCCACTTAGCCGCTTCCTGTTGCCTTGACCTTTAACCCTGTCGCAGATGAAGACGGAGGTTGGAGTCACACAGCTCTGATTGTGACTATGTGCAATAAAACAAGCTGCCCTGTACAATCAGGGTTATTGTTCATGTTGATGGATCTGCTTGTCACTTTTAAGTAATAAAATCATACAACACTTTTGTTTTATTCAAAGAAGTGAAAGTTGTTGCACAAAACTGCCACATTATTTAAGACTTATATGAAAAATACAAATGCCGTTTTGTATTTTGTTTGACTCTACACACTGTAGAGGGTTGGCAGCTGATCCTTTGGGTGCTGTGGGTTGCAGGATGGGGTCTTTGTGGATTGGGAATCATGGATGCTTGATTTGGAATTGTGGTCAAGTCAGGAATCACATTGTCATCATCTGTGCCTTATTATGCAGTTTAGACGGGTGTGTATGTAGCAACATGGACGCTACTGTTTTAGCTTCTCCAGCAGAATATTGGATTGTAAGGAAGGAATTTTCTGGGTGATTTAAGTTTTGGCTGATCCTTATAAATCGGTGTATGTCCTGTACAGTAAATGAAACACATTGTATATTTGTAGAGGATGAAACGTGTTAAATAGAAATATGTTGAACCCTAAAGCTGATATCTGGAAGGGTAAAGATGTGATGGGGCTGCACTATTTCATCCGGTGCACATAGAAGTAATATTCGAAGTTTAAGTGTTCCAGAAAAATGAGTCAGGGTGCAAGCTGTTGCAGCTTTACTCTCTTTATACGTTGCTCTGTGTGTTGCTTATTATGTACTCCTCATCTTTTGCATACTGTACATGCAAATACCTTCAGTGTTAATAATTCCACTACAAGCAGCCTCATCATGGCATGTTACAATGAAACACAATGGCATCCATGGTATCATTTCTGCATCACATCCTGCCTCCTTCAAGTTGTAGACAGATCCACCTGTGTTTGCCTGTGGAAATGGCTTTAAAAACAATCATCTCTTCAACTTAGTGTAAATTATTCAATGATTACCTTGATCTAAAAAAAATATGTAGCACCAGTTACCTGGTTGACACTCCTAAGATACCAGTGGACAGTTTTGTTCCTTGAAGAGATATTCAGTTTGGAGAATGGGGGAAGAGTTCTGACTCGGGGGCTGAAATGAGAGCTACTTTAACAAGTAAACGAAAAACCATTTTTTCTCTTTCCAGATTTTACCCTTTGTTCCCTGTAGATCACTATTATGATTTTGTTGCAACATAAGGAAAGGAAAATGCCAGGACAAAGAGAAACCTTTGCAATTGAAGTTAAAGATAAATGAACTGATAACATTATTTAAAAAAAGAAAAAAAAATCTCATGACTTTATTAAGACTTTCTTTAACCACAATAATTGTGTTGAGAAATTCTGAAAATTCTACACACCTAGTAGGTCCTATGCTGCCTTGTCCTTGTTAAGAAAAGATCACACCATGATGGCTGGAACCGAAATTAGGAGCAGGTTTATGAAAACATGAAATGTTTACAATCAGAAACTGGCTGAAACAGCTAGATATTTTGATGTTGATAGGAAAAAAAAACAACCACCTATACAGTAACTAGTTACAAGATAAAATGTGGCAGTGAATAATGTGATTAATGCAGGGCATTTTTATAACCACAGATTTTAGGCTCACGGCATTGCTTGGGAACTTTGGAAAGATTGTTTGATAATTACATCATTTTAAAAAGATGAAGTCAAACAAGCAGATAATTTGATATTTTTGTTTTCTTCTATCAGTAATTGCTGTTTAGTATTAAACAACCTTGTGTTTACACAGCAGAGGTGTGGTAACACTGCATGACGTAAGCTAAAACTCTGCATACAGTCAGCTATCGAAACTTACTTACAACACCGTTACAAAACCAGTGATTACTCAGTGAATTTCTTGTTTTAAGTTAGTTTTATATTTCAGTGTACTTCTTCTATATGTTCAGAATAAAAACAATGTAATTTTCCTGCTTTATAAAGCATTGGTCCAAAAATACATGATAAAATGTGACATAGATGATTGTATTGGACACTCTGGGTGCTTATAGTTTTGCCTGCTGAGGTTCATGATGGAATTTTTTTTTAACTTCTCCATGACCATTTCTGCTTCTTTACAGTTTAAAAATGTGGTATAACTAATTCCATAGGCAAATATAAGCTCTGCTTTTCACACTGTCTCACTTCCCTATGCCATATTGTTATTACCAATGTATGCTATTCTCAGCCTATCATACAGAAGCTCAGACTGTGAGAAGGTGTTAATCACATGATCAACTAAACAGAAGCTCCATCAACTAAACATCCCGCAGTGCCAGCAGAGCAGGGTGGGGTGTCTGCCATTGCTCATTAAAAGCTGAGTCCACAGCACCCTCTTTAGGTTGACAGAGGACAGGCACCATCACACACGGGTCAAACTGAAGCCATCAAGACATCGTTTCAGACCAACTTCAGTGCATGTTCTGTGTAGATTTTGATGTTTTATTAGATGTTTTTTCACAGCGTAAAATCACATTTTTGTTCCAGTGGATGTGCAGTGAGCAACATTTTTGCATTATATAGAGATTTAGTATTTTTGCTTTTTGCCTGCAAAAGATCATTACGTGCACTTGCACAGTTTTCTGAATAAGGATGTTGGAAGTTTTTGGAGATTTTGCCACATTGCATGGCATCTTCTATCCAAGCATCTAATTAGGGGGCAGTCATTCGTTAACTTAGTTATCATATATAAATATAATGTAAATATCTTATACTGAAGCAGATCATGTCTGTAGGTTATTGTGACTTGCCAATACAAAGGGACTCGGGACACGCCATGCTTCTCCCCTGGTGTTACCCTTTTCTTGCTGTGTGTTTCAGATAGCAGATCCTCTGTCTTTCTCTGTCACCTCTCCTTCTCTCCTGCTGCTGTTTCTGTGCCTTACTTGTCGTCTCTTCTCCTTCCTGCTGTCCTTCCCTCTGTTGCTTTGACTTTTAGTCATGGAAAGAGAGTGGTGTGGGTGAAGGGGAGAGATGGAGAAGGTGTGAGACAGCTAGGATTGGAGAATAGACGACAGCAAATGCTGAGAGAGTGAGGTGAGGAGGGAAAGGGGGGGTGGAAGCAATATGTCACAGAGAAAGGAGCATAAGGTATAGAAGAATAGGTGGAAAAAGAGACAGAAAAAGAAACATAGAATGTATCAGGTGTAAGAAAGGAGCGAGACAGTGATGGAAAAAAGAAGGCAGAGGCGGACAAAAGAATGAGAACGGGACAGAAAAAATGCAGAGGAAGAAAAGAAAGGGGGGTAAGAAGTCTGTGGAGAACTATAGGTTTATTTTTTACGAGATTCAGTTCAACATTTTGTAAAATCTCATCGAGGATATTTTAGAAAAGCTGGGACGCAGTTCATAGTGCTGTGAGCCACCTTTAGGCTTAGGTAAAGATCATAAAGAGCCATTTAGCTGTGATAGTCAAGGGCGGGCTAGGAAGCTTGGGAATGCATTATGTCAGTGAATGACCTCACAAAGACCATGCATGTGCTGACTGTGTGTGGACCTGTGTGTGTGTGCGCGTGTGTGTGCAGACGATCGCATGGGCATGTAATGAGCCCAGTCACCCAGCTGAACAGAAGAGCCGGGTGGTGGAGCTGAGATGGAGGTCCAGGCATCCAGTCTGTCAGCTCTGAGGCTTTCAGCTCAGCTGCCCTGCAGTCCACAGATCAACACACACAAAATCAGACAAACACTCACATACGCACACACACGTTTTCTTTCTAAATCACTCTCCACACTTGTGACAGTCTTTTTATACACATGTACCTGTGTAAAAAGATGTGCTCTTGCAATATGTTTGAATGTCCACACACAAATGCAGAGGCATATAATTATTCCAATTCACCTTTTAGCTAATACACCTACATGCACACTCCCAGGCATATCACAGATATATGTACAAACAAGTATATGTGCATATAAAAACCCCACTTAGAACAGACTCTGTTCATGCTGAGGATTTATAACCAGTGTTCCATTATTAAAAGCTAATGCAGTCATTTAAAAATTAAATATCTTACTTCATTTTACTGCCAGTAGGCTGTAATGAGTAATGTAATATACCTGCAATTAACACCTGTAATGAGGAAGGTGTTAACGATGGGCACTGGGGGAAAAGGAGGAATGCATTTGAGTAGTCTGATGTTGGAAATGATAATGACATCTTAAACGTGTATGTCGAGACTTATGAAGACAAGCAAGTGAAAATGGAGCAGAGAGGGGTGGAAAGCCAAACAGGAGGTAAGGGCTCAGATGGATGCACAAAAAAAAGGAAAGAAAAATGAAGAAAAAACATAATAGATGCATGAGGGAAATACAAGGATCATATCATTTAGTCCAGTCTGGTTGAAACGCTGCCAAGGATTTTGCATCTTATTTGTTACAGCATGATGGAGCAGAGGTTTGTAAACTGAGGAATTCAGTCACAGCCTTTGAATACTACTCACAATAATGAAATGAATCACTTGTTCTGGCATAAACTAAAAGTTTATTAATGGAAGTAGTAGTTCTGTAAGAGCTCTAGGTTTAAAGTGTTACTGAGGACGTGGCAGCAAATCAATAAATGCATTTAAAATGAGATCAGTTTTAGTCTGTATATGCTGCATGGGTTTGAAAGTGCAGAGCTCTTTATAGTGGATGGCATCTCACCCCCCATTCAACGCTTACGCTGTTGTGCAGAGAAAACAGTGTTGTCATTGCTATTCAGAATAATGGAAATCAATCCCAACATGACTTTCAATTTATTTGCATGAATAAGTAATGTGCCCTTAATTCAGCTCGCTCAAGGAGCCTGAGCCCAGTGCTGCTGCCTTTTTTATGCAGCTATTAGCATAAGAGAGGCTGATTCTTTTAATCAACTAATAATGAATGTTAGGGGAGCCTGTTCAGACTGCTCCATGAGACCTCACATCTTTTATACTGGTATACACACCCACACACAGAGGCAAGAACACACAAAAACCACAACAGCAACCTGATGACCAATTAAAACGGCAATCCCCAGAACTCTGTATTCTTCCACTTGCTCTCCTGCTGCTTCTCTTCTGGTGCAGATGTGGATTATTTTTAGAATGACAGGTAACACTTCATTATTCAAAATCACACATTTAAGATAAAAGCGTCTTCTCTCAACCCAATTAGATCTGCATTAAAATTAAAAGCGCTAGCTTTCATTTCAATTCCCGTAAACTTCACATCTACCCCCCACCCTCCCCTTTATAGTTTTATTAATTGCAATTATTTAATTTGAGCTTTCTCAGACCTGCTAATGTGCAGAATGGCTCTGGAGAGCTTTTGTTTGTGTGTGTGCACATGTTAGTACTGTGAGTGCACCGTTATGGCTTTTTTCCTACCATTTTCTTGCAAGTTGACTTTTCTCCTGAGTTCTTTCCACTGGAGAGCTGTTCTCAAATACCCAGCTCTTCTCCGCTGTATGTGAGAATTGTAAACTCAACAACTACCAGTTACCGTCCATAAAAACTCTGCTTCCTCCAGTGACTCTATCTGCCTCTTTCCACGTGCACATTTTATGTGTGCTCGGAGCAAAAACTGGGTTATATGAAAAAAAAAAAGACAACAAAATAACATGTTATTGAATTAGGTGTCATGCAGAGTAGAAAAAAAACACAACAGCTTTGTACTTTTTCCCCACTTAACATGAACTTATGAACTACTGAAAGATCCAGGTAGTTTCACCTTAAAGCTTGTGGTGTTAAGTACTGTTAATGGTTTAATTTCACCACAGCTATACATTACTTTCCATGTTAAATGTATAAATGTGCGTGAGTGATCAAGCCCAGAGGAAGGAAGCAAAGGGAGGTGGTGTCGTGTTTAATTGGACTGAAATCTGAGGAACTTTTCCATAGTGTGAGAATGAATAATGGCCTGAAGGAGGCATTGATCTCACTTAATTTCTTGTAAAAACGATAATTACGCTTATGTATAAATGGATGAACAGTTAGTTTAACATTATAGGTGATGCTAAAAAAGGAAGCAAGATAATGATAGTTATTTAAATATTTAATGTTTTAAGCAGCTGATGTAGTTCATCTTCTTTTTTCAGAAAGCCTCCATGCTAACCACTGTTTTTAAAGATGTGAAATGAGTTTGGCTTGAGAAATTGCAGCTCAGGTTAGGCTGGCCGCTGATGAAATTTTCATCCTTTCACCATATGTCATCAATAAAAAGCCCCGGCTGGATTTGCTTTATGGACCTTTACATGGGAAATCACAATAAACAGAAAGCAGATGATAAAAGCAGCCAGTCAAACTGGGCCAAGAAAACAGCAAATCTCCCCGGCTTCCTGCAGTGTGTCATGGATGTGATGCTGAGCGCTGCCTCCTCTTTCTGTCCAGTCGGGTGACGGTCTGATTTTCTGGAGCTCTGCCATTCACCATTGCAGTTTGAAATTCTTGAGTTTCAAAACCAGAACCAGAAACGGGCCGGCTTTTAAGGCTCCACTGCTGCTCCCTGAGCTTATTGTCTGACCACTGTTTCAGATCATTACTGAGCCCCGCTAATCAAAACTGATTTATGTATATTTTGTGTGTGCGGCTATGTTTTCTGTACATATGCATGCAACTTTGCTGGAATGTCGCATTGGCGGTTTGGGTATGTATGATGATATCTAACCATATTATATGTCATCTTATTTAACCTTGTTTAGAGTGAACAAAAGCTATGCACTTTAAAGGTGGCCTTTCATTGGTGTTCTTGATGAATCATGGAAATTTTTCCAACATCTGTGAGCCACAGTTTTAGGTCTACGCCTCTGTTTCTCCCACGTTATCGTAGGGAAATGGTGAAAGCAAGGGTTTGCAGTATAAAAATGTTAATGTTCGAATTATTTGTTTTTCCCTTTTCTACCTCTATTTCTTTCTGTTCCTCTTCCCCTCTTTTTCCCCACTCCTCCCCCTCCTCTACGTTGCAGTGGGTACTCCTTACTACATGGCACCAGAGAGGATACATGAAACGGGCTACAACTTCAAATCTGACATCTGGTCGCTGGGATGCATTCTCTATGAGGTAAATTGTAGAAAAATGTGCACACAGTCACCTTACAGTCGAAGGTGAGAAGCCAAAGATTCACACTCACAAATAAACCGACCGCTCTCTATCCCACATGTAGTGACGTGTGAAAAGTATACAAACCTTTTATGATCATACTACATTTAAATTCTCAGTTAATCATAATCATGCAAAAAAAAAAGCTTGCACACTTTTAATGTTATGTTCAAATGATCTGTCACATGACTTTAAATTTGCCTCAAAAATCTTTAGTTAACGATATTCAAACTGGAACCTGTTCAATGTTGAGAATCTGGTGAGTTAGAGGAACTGACGTGGCCATGTGTTTTAGATAACGCTGCTCAGTGACACTGACTAGTTTGATTAGTCCGGAGCTAAACACCGCAGAGCTCGGTTGCAGACCACACTGAGTGGAGACGAGCTCAGAGGGAGACCACACAGCTCAGAGAGCAAAGAGCAGTCAGAAGCAGAACAGTGATAGACATGGATGATAGCAGTCAATCAGATGTTGCTCCTTGCCACCTTTCACATGCACCGACTACACACAGAATTTCAGAGGCTCACCGTCAGGCGAGGAAATGCCCAGTTTCCTCCCCTCGTCTCTCCCGACTCCCCTGAGTTGCTGACCATTTGGGCTGCATTTCAACGCACCACTGACTACACCTTCTCTGCAGCGCCTCAGGCATAGAGGTGGAGAACTCGCAAAGAAAACGTTCAAGCTCAGCTTGCAGGTCCTGGTTGCTCAGAGACCACAGTCCTTCATGCTAATTTGTTCCCCACAATGCACTGCGGCATTGCATATCTGCGGTTGGCTATAAACAACCTCAGCCATGAAAACAGCGGATGCTGTAGGTCACATTCTTTTTCTGTACTTTTTACATGCATGTGCTGCATATGTTTATGTGAAAGATGCTACTTTTATTCTTGGAAATGATTGTTGGGGTTAGCCAGTATTTTGCCAAACTTCTTCCTACAAAGCTAATGATAATTTGACCCCCGCCGATGTGCTACTTTTAATTCATTGTTCACACAATACTGATTCTACTCTATGTATTTACTGCAGTAGTAATGTTTGTGCACAACACATTGATCTTTTATACATCTACCTGTCACAGAGTTGTAGCCTGGACTAGCTAGTGAGATATATGGAGACCAGGGGGAGCGAGGAGAGATCCAGAGAGCAAAAGTGATAAAAATAGATGAGACTTGTTGCTCCCTGAGGAGGTCAAGAGGCAAGGAATAAAGATGTAAGGTGAAAAAGTTTAGGAATCTATATAGGAAGCTAGAAAAAGGCTAAGGGCACAGGCAGTACAAGTCAGATGAGAGTGAAAACGAAAGGAGATTGAAGGCCAGAGAGGGGGAGGAGGTGAAGAAGTGGAGAGGGAGAATAACAAATAGTGAGAGCAGGGTTATAGATTGCTGGAGCGAAGAGAAAGATGGGGGGTGTTCATTCAGAGAGAAATTGTTGGAGGTACAAGAGCAGAGACAGAACTCCAGCCATCAGGTCAAGGTGAGCCATGCAAGAAGCCTGTGGAGATAAAGATTTTACAACCTTATTGTTACCAGAGCAGTGCTCAGCACACCATGCATATTCTCTTTGAAGAACAGGCTCCTGCTTTCCTCCTTGGTAAGAGGACTCCACAGTGCATCCAGTGTCAGGAAACTTATCTCTTTCTTAGAACTCTCCCCTCCTTTGCCTTCTGCTCTCTTCTACATTCTTTTTCCTCACTTAACCTTCAGGCATATGAAATTCACAGAGACTGTTCACTTGTGGTCCCTTTTGCTCTCATTGATTGTTCTCTGAACACACAGCAGGGAGGGAGGATTGTACCGGCATTTTTGGTGCGTTTTATATCTGGGAGTTGCATTCCTTATATGTGAAACAGCTCCATTTGAGAGAGCCCACATTTTTTATTCCTATGCCCAGGGGTGGAGTTAAGGTCCAAAGGGTCTGTCTGTCGATACCTGGTCATTGTGTCTGTGTCCATCTTCCTCTTCCTTTCTTTTTGTTCTCTTTATCCTCATGTTCAATGTCATTACATCAGCTGACCTTCACCTAAAGCCAGTATAGCTTTGTAAACATAGATGCTCATCTGTGTTGTCTCCCATGGAGACCAGCAGGGTCCCAAACCCAGACTGCTCGCACTCTCGTCCTCCGTTTCCTGTCAAAACCACCTCATACTTGGATTAATAAGTCTCACACTCCAAATCTGTTTCCTGTAAAGGAAATGCGTTTTACACACACGTTACTGGTTGCCTGCCTGTACAGACATGTTGTGTTTCCTGTGTTTGGTATAAGGTTAGAGGAGGATAATACCTTGAAAATGTTTATTGGAATGTGTCTCCTTCCTTAATTGAGCCCAGCCATCAATACCTCTGACTGCGCCCGTGTCTCGTGCCTCTTGCTTCATTCCTTTCCCTCCCATTTTGTTGTGCTGTTGGTTTTATGAGACCCCAAAAAGCTGGATTCTCAGCAGCTGGTGTTTGCATGTGATGAGCTACCCCTATGGATTTTCCCTGTATAGTTCTCACAGTGAGCTGGGTTTTTTAATCTTATTATTAATCTACATTTATTGTTTTAACATTCTGAGTAAATTTAACCTGTTTGTATTAAAGGAGCTCTTTTAGAATTTTTTACACACAAAATGGCATGACAAACTGGCAGTGATAAAGGTTTCCTGCTTTATTTCCTCATATTACCAGTTTCTGAGTGCGAAAGGGGGCAAAAAAATAAAAAAGCCACTGAAAACACTGGTTTGACCGTGGCAGAGTGCCAGGAGGATGCAGTCTACAATCAGTCACTGAAAGAAGACATAACTCTTTGTCAGTGAAGGGAACATTGATAAGATGATTAATAAGGGAAAACTCATAGATAAATAGCATAAATGATACAGATCAAACTACAAATCTGACCTCAGCATAATTATTTTAACTCTAATGTAGCCATGGCTGGTAAAAACGGTTGCTTGTTTTGGAGAGATGATGTTGACAAATGAAAATATATTGTGATAGTTTGCTTCTTGTCATCACTGTCACCATCCGCCTTCTGCTTTACTTACTCACTATGCTGAGCAGCCAGTTGGTTATTTCTCTCACCAAATGACCTCATGCTGATTAGAAACATTGAAATGGCTGGCCGAAATGAAGAATAGAAATAAGGGTCGAACTGTGCCAGCAGTGCTTTTACCCGCAGAAAAACACAAGGGTAACTGACCAGCAGCCATCTCCAAGCATGCTGTGTTCAGCCTCCGTATGGCTCAGTTGGGATTTTTCTTTTTTGAAAAGTTAAGAAATATGCAATTAAAAAAAGAAAACTTTATCTATTCTAAAATTCAGAATTCAAATACCACCAGTCAGTACAGCTGCAGTAAGATTGGCATATGAGAAAATATTCTTAAACAATTTTCTTCAAAGGTTCAGCCCACAGTAAAGATCCCGTGCTTTCAACTCACACATCCATTACTTTCCTCTTTATTTCTTCCTTTTTTAGGGGGTTGAAGTAGAGCAGTGATGACTCCACTGGGTGTAGGTATGTCTAATGACTGTCCCTACATTGTGACTTGTGGCTTGATAAATATATCATCATAAAACCTCATGAAGGACCAATGAGCACATAAAAAAGTCATGCTTTCCACACTTTTATAGCCAAGTGTGAGCATGCATTTGTGTGAGACATGGAGATAGAAAACTTAGAATATATCTATTTATTTTGTTACATGTTATATGTGAACATTTAAATGTTTATTTTGATGTGCTTTTAATATATGTGTTTTATAAATAAGTAAGGAGATGTGAGAAGCCCTTCAGTCCCAGGATGGAAAGGCTCCAGGGATAAAGGGGGTTGAGGGGGGAGGATGGTTGCCTCTCACAGCTCCTTTTAATTGGCGTACTGGGAGAGAAGCTGGAGTGAGAGAGCGGGATCAATGTTAATTAAAATGGAAGGCCCTATCCAGACATTTAAAACGCACAAGGATGCTAGCTTTACATGCCTGGACTGGGGGAAGCGCAACCTGAACAAATGAAGAGCCAAAAAACAAAGGAGGGAGTATGTGTGTGCTCTTAAATGAATATATGTTTTTGTGAGGACCAATTTGAGCTGCGGACTCAAGAAAAGGGAAAATTCTGGATGGTTGCACCATTTTTCCTGTGATCGGGATAGACTTTTTACAGTTAGCTGCGCTATGTTCAGTCAGCGACCAACTGTCACCACATCAGTAACTCTTCTTTCAGACAAAACGCTGTCTTCAGTGGCAGCTGGAAGAAGGGACAAACAGGTTAGGTAAACGGGTATGTGTCTGAATTTATAGCCTTGATAATGTTTTAGGCTTTGGCCCAACACAACGTGAACATAAATTTTTGAATTGCCTGGATGGATGTTTTTTCGCCCCAAAACCTCTTTGGTAGTGTGTTGTGACATCTTGGAGCCATAAACTCTGCTTCCAGTATACGGGCGATGAGATCCGATGTTATCTGCAAAGTTTCCTCAGAGTTGTGCTCTGGCTTTATTGACCACAAGTTTTCTCTGGACTCTCTCTCCTGCTTGTCCAGCATTTTTCTGCAGTGTGGGTTGTTGCAGTTTGCTGTTGCGTGCACTAGCTCTCAAACCGTGCCGTGCACAATTCTTCAGATGAGTTTTCATATTGCGCATTTTAAAAGAGCTGTTTTTCACTCCTACTCTTGACTATTAAAAGCTGAACATGGTTTTCAGTGTGGTTTACTTTGTCATCACTAATCTTTAGAATCATGTTCCCATCATGTCTCTGACCGCCTGAAGCACTACTGAGAATTTGACAGTATGTTGTATTGATGTGGTTCTGTTCAGCATATTGGATAAGTTACATTTACAAGTATATGAGCACTATGTCAGAGAGAGAGAGAGAGATCATAAAAATATCAATTTTTTCCAGTTTTGTTTGAAGTCATTTGCTTTGAGTTGCAGATAAAAAGGGATTTTCTTTCATAATGTCCGTCCATCTATTGACTTGCTGGAGCATCATTTTTAACCATTTAATGGCTTTTTTTACTGACAACAGTCATTACTTTGTAGAGATACCTCTCCTGTTTCTTTATTAGTCCTTCTGATGTCAATCCCAGAAGTCCAAGGGTCACTGGGGACCTTATAATTAAAGACACACTCCAGAAGTCTGATAATATTGTCCAAGAAAGATTGACGTTTGACACAAACCCAGAAATATAGAAATGGGGTTGGCATTCATTTGTCCAGTTTCTACAGAATTGTTGTCGTTTTCCTGTCTGTTAACTTTTGATTTGGTGTGTCATAAAGAAACTTTTTGCATTTTTTTCCCAGCCAACATTTCCAACATTCTTCCTATTAATTCTTTACATATAATGTAGCATTACAATCAGAGTTCTGTAGGCATGCATACAGTTTGGAAGGTGACTGCTGGGAGGCTTCTTAAAGCATCTTTACAGTTTTTTGCATCCTGGTGACACAGCTGTGCATCACTACTTTACAGAGCTCTGATTGTAGCTTGGTTTTATGTTCGAGCAAGGTTCAGGCTCAGGTAGTTGTGGTGGATGAGGTGTGTGTGTGTGTGTAGGGGGGTGCATTATGTGTCCTCACAAATCCAGAAGTGCAAATTTGTGTGAACGCGTGTGTGGCTGTGAAATTGTGTGTGTTCTGCCACCAGGAGCTCACGCCCCCCTTAGACGGACAGCAGGCATGCGTGCGTATTCTGTGTCTCTCGAATATCAATGAAGCATGCACACACACACCAACAGACAGATTCACACTCACACACCAGGGCCTCAGAGGTCAGAGAGTGAGTCAATCATCTAAACCGTTGCGACGACACAGTCTGAAAAAGGAGCAAGTGTGAATTCTGTGTGTGCGTGTCTGTGTGTGTGCACGTGGGTAGGCATCTTTATGCCTGTGTGTACACACTGAGAGCAGGGGGCCGGCAGCTGTCAGGGGCTAGGAGCAGCAGGCACTAATGAAGCAGATGAATAGTGCAAAAACTCCCAAATACAAACAGGACAGTTGACATTTTTCATCTGTCAAAAGCAGAAGATGCATGAAAATACGAGGGGGTCTTATTTAACCCTTTGCCTCCTGGTGTCTGTAGCTGCCTGCTTCCTCCTTTTATCTGTTTCTGTCTCAGTCTTTTTTTCCCTCTAGCTTATCAAGAAATGTGTGTTTTTTAGAACACACCAATACTTGGACTGATACCTCAAAATATACACACCACGTTTGTTTGTTGGAAAGCAATTAAAAATGTTCTCCACATGGTCCTCTCCAAGACACTGAAACAGATTTTTATAGCAAGAAGTCTTTTTTTCCCCTCTTTTTTTTCTTTTTAAAAGAAGCCAGCTGAGTCAGACTCTACTTGGCACTGTCCTTTATTTTATTTGCATTTTAAGGGGCGTCAATGTTGTTGCTGGAAAGTGATTCAGTTTTAGAAAAACAGAAAAATGTCCATTGATGTAGATCACAAATGATGTTTTTGGCAAATGGGAAATACCTGAAGCCTTCTGTTGTAGCTGTGCAGGTGATGGATTAAAATAGTCCAATTAATGGTTAAATTAATTTCTATGCAAGTGGTGTTCTGTTATTCATAGTTCCATAGCTATTATGTTACCATTATAGATAAGGCTAAGTTTATTTTACGAGTTAATTACCACATAAATTAACTTTTAATTCATATTTCCTTTTCAAGTAATATTTTATTTGATTTAATTATTTTGTTTTTATTTTAATAACTTTTGGTTTGTCGTAACATATATATATATTATTTTTAAACACTGCTAAAATTTTAGGGTCCACCCAGATTTACTGCACACAGTTTTCTGAGGCTGGAACTGCAGTCTGTTGCATCCAGTGAAAATACAAATACAGTTATACATAGGTTTGACATGATCTTAAACAGTATAGAATCAATTGTGAAACTTTGCCCACAGATATGTAGCTTCATCACTAATGGAAGTGTATCGTTGCTGACACACACAGGAAATCCTCATTCCAAACACATCTCATCACTGTCAGCCACCCGCTGTGCCAGCCCCAGTAATGATGCTAAGAGTAGGAGGAGAGAAATTATACAGGGCGATTCTTTTTCCTTATGTTGTTGGGTATTTTCTGTAAGGATGTGGTGTATTAACGTGTCTGTTTGATTAAGAGTGCCAGCGGATGCAGGATGGTAAATTATGTCCAGAGGAGAGCTGGCCCACTGAGATTGTGCTGCAGTCATCTTGACTTCCTGCTGGAGGCTGTGACAGAGTCTCTGTCACAATCTGCCCCGTAGAACGCATCATTTTTCTCTCTCTGCTCCATCAGTGTTCGGCACATCTGTCATTAAAATCTGAAGCAATAAAGCTGTGTTGAAGGCGGTTGTGTGCCGGGTTCTTTTCAGGCTGCTGCCCATGTCTCACAACAAAATAGTTGCAGACTCCACATTATATTTGTTATTTTAGGTGAGCAGATGAAGCCATCAGCAGTGTTATCTGTGCTTTGGAGTATTCTGCTGCAAAGTTGAAAGAATCAGATGTGGGCGACTATTTGGAAGTGATGAGCAATTTTATCCCAAGTTGAGGTGAAAACTCTACATTCAGTGCTGATAAGCTCTTTCTCCCTGTTAGAGCTAAAATACCCTCTGTTGTGTTTGTTTCTCTTCCTTGGTCCATTTGACAAATGTTTTCATTCTGTTCTGCATGATACTGTAAACTATGCACATTTACTCTAAGTGAATGTAATCTGGAAGGATTGCATTTGGATTCACATCTGCAGACTTTCATCTCATCTGCTTTCACATGACCAATTAGCACATTGTCAGACAGATCCTGCAGTTTCTCCAAAACAATCAGGGACAGCTGAGAAATTGTTGAGGAAAAATGTGCAAATCTCTCTCTGACCACTGATAAACCTGTGATGTATATTTTTTTCCCTTTATTTCATAACTCGGTGTGCCTGTCTGCTGTCATTCCCTCATGATTGACTAATCCAAAGTTCACAAGCACTTTTTAGGGTCATGTTCAAACTGGGATTTGTTGATAAATCAGTATTTAGATACTAGAATACCACAGGCAACCTACAAAACCAAAGTTATGACAACCGAGAGCCTATTTGTTGCTTCCTGTTTTAACTTTAAGTCAAGGTGACAATATTTCTTACACAGCAATACTTTGAAGCCCTCTGGTATTTTTCATTTTCACTGATGATGATGACCAATCCTGTCGTAGTCATTTTGAGCATACTCAAGATGGTAAAAAAGTAAACTTCCCGTGTTATGCAGGCCTGCTGCAGGCTTCACCTTGCATGTGTGCCTTCATATAATAGGAATGAGTCAATCATAAGCC
The DNA here is from genome assembly GCA_036024015.1 of Craterocephalus amniculus. NCBI lineage: Eukaryota > Metazoa > Chordata > Actinopteri > Atheriniformes > Atherinidae > Craterocephalus > Craterocephalus amniculus. The sequence continues at coordinate 9,550 of JAVQJG010003352.1, read as the reverse complement.
TTGGGGAAAAAAAAGCTATATTTTACTTTTCCGTTCCTAGAATAGCAGAAAGGATTTTTGACCTGTTTCCACTCAGCAGCAGACTTCTACTTTTCCACTTTTCTCCCATCTTGCTCTGCTTGCCTTCATTTGTTTTCCCAGAAAATACAGTTTTCTTGCTGCTCCAGCAAACTGACAAATTCTTTCCTACTGCATTCCTTAACCCCTCTCCTCTCCTTTCTTTCTTAGCTCTATTTCTCTTTTCATTTTAATTTTTTTACGCAGCTTTGAAAAAGCTGCGTAAAAAAAGTTTAACCTTAAGAAATGTTTAAAGATTTTTTGTTTTGTTTTTATTTGCTTAGGTTCACTATCTACTTGATTTTAGTTTCCCCTCACACCATAACCCTGCTTTTCATCTTGCACCTCAAGAGCAGTTAACTGTGCAGACACAGTTTTTAACCCCTGATGCAGGATTTTCCTTGTACCACCTGTTGAGTCTTTGATTGGGTGTTTTACTTCAATTTTATCTTTGTAGTGTCTCACTCTCCTCTTTTCTTTATCCCCTTTTTCTCTGTTTATCTCCCCTTTTTCTTTACCTCTCTGTTGTTCAGATGGCAGCCTTACAGAGTCCCTTCTACGGGGATAAGATGAACCTCTGCTCCCTTTGCAAGAAGATAGAACAGTGTGACTACCCTCCTCTTCCCTCAGATCACTACTCAGAGGAGGTAAGTACTAGTCCATTTGACTTCAACTCTTAGGCCTCTGAGTAGATGTGCTTTTGCTCACTGTCAATATTTACTTCTCAAAATCTTGAAGCAGACTCCTACTTTGACCAATTTTTTCTTAAACAGATGTGCTCAGCCTCTTTCCTTACGCAAGTTGCTTGATTTTTACTCCTGTAGATGATTTTTTTTTTCATGTTAGTGAAATCCATCCATCTGCAGTGCAGTGTATGAAATTACTCTGTGATCAAAAGACTGGCTATGATTTTAACCGTTTGAAAATTAAATGCACATATCAAAAGCATGTGGTTATGCCTGAGAGAAGGGTTGAATTAAAAGGGTTAGAGTGTCGTGTTTCCCTAAATTAACGTTAAATCATCTCCTATAATGCTGTGAAGACTCAGCCGTGCACAGACATGTAATGTATTCAGACTGTGGTTACAGATAGTCATACTGCTGATTATCAGTGACATTTATATGAATCTGCATGGCTTTGTGTTTGCATGCCTTCTTTGTGTGGATAGTCTTTTTTCATCAGCTCAGTTCTTCTAAAGGTATTTAGTCAAGTGCTCATGCATGCAGCATTCATACAGACACACTGCAGGTGTCTTTGTAGTGACTCTGCTTTGTTATAGCTGCATTAAAGATCTGTAGGATATGGAATTTGCCAGATTAGTAATGTTGCAGCCTCAGCTAATGTGTTTCATTTATCGTTATTAAAAAACAAAAGTTGTTCGTCACAGACTTTGAGTTTTTGCTCAAAGGTGTTTTCCTTAAGTTTTAATTCATATAAATCTTACAACCTCTAGCTTTAGAGTCTAGGGGTCAACTCCACAGCTGAACAGTCATGAAAAAACAAAAAATATATTTCCTCAGAAAATAGTGAAATGATCTAAATGTAACGAGATTACATCATATGTAACTTTTTTCTAAGCTATGATGAACAGGAAAGAGGCTGCATGTAGGGTACATTAGACAGTGTAGCTCTGTATTCTGTCGTAACTTGACATGTAATTATGAATCAAAGGCATGCTTTGGCCAGAGGAGCATTCTGTGCATCAATTATATGTTTCCAAAATGTGAAATGGATTACTCAGAGCTCTGCCAGCCCATGTGTGGACTCAAAGGTAACATTTCCTGTCCATATATTTATATAATGAGATTTCTATTCTGCAGCTTAGGTTTTCAGCTATTTCTTTGAAGCCCACAAAGAAACTGAACTATCAGTGTGTTTTTGCAGTTTATTTGCAGAATGACACAAACACACAGTTGCACAGTTAAAGTAAACACTCATTAAAATGTGAATCGGGTTTGACCTGGTACGGTAAATATCCTATTATACTAAATATCAAGTCATCATTCTGTTAGATTTATTATCTTTTCTGTTTAATCCCACTGATCAGTCATGCCTAGTCGTGTGAGAACAGTTTCCACTCTCCACTCAGAGAATCTGCATGCTGGAGTTCATTGTAGTGAATTTGAATTGTCTCTTTTTCTTGTTTCTCTGATCTAAAGTAAATTTTGCTGAGAAAGACTTTCCTTCTTCCACAATATTTACTCCATTAGGCCGGTGAAGGCTAATTGTGAGGCGTTTCAAGCCTCTGGTGTCCGTGTGTGTTTCTGCAGTTCCAAGAGAAATTGTGCAAGTGTATATTTGTTACAAGAGCTCCGTTTCCACACATACACACACCACGCTAAGCTTCAGCGTTACCCCACATGTCACCCGCATCCCGGAGAAAGGAAGACAAAGCGAAAGAGAGCGGGAATGATAGAGCGAGAGACAGGGCGATGGAGAGATGGAGATGAGGGGGGAGCCTGCAGCGCCTGTCTGGATGTAAACAATGCTCCTGAAGGATCGGCAGCAAACTGTCAGCTGCTCATCTTTGTTGTGTCATTTAACCATCTCCGTCTATACTCCCCTCTCCTCCCCACCCTCCCGCCCCAAACCTTCATTCGCTAGCTCCCACCCTCCACTCCCCGACTCCACCTGATTCTCCCCCACCCAACTCGCCATGCAGAGAAGTGCATGAATATTTTACATATCTGCATCTCTGCGCTCCCCCATCTCCATTCTGTGCAACTAATTCTCAGACCGACTGAATTTGCATCTTTCTCTCTTACACACACACACACACACTTACACACACACAGATCTAAAAACAACGGCTGATGAGAAGCCAGTGCCACGCAATGGCGGCCAGGAAGTCTGCAGACAGTTACCATAGCGACCTCGTGTAGATGTTTTCTTTTTTCCTTTTTCCCCATCCCATCTTGTATTATCTTTTTTATTTATTTTTTATTTATTTTTTTATAAATGACGGCGGTGGCTTTCCCCCTGCAAGCCTGTCTATCTGCTCGAATCAGCTTCCAGGCTGGCTGCTGTCGCTGGGTGGCAGAGGACTGGCAGCTTGTGTGTGTGTATGTGTGTGCGCGTGTGGTTAAAAGTGGAATTAGGAGACCAGTTAGTCTCCAGTTAGTTCACCAACCCACCCCAGTGACCCGTGGCTTTGTCATGGCTGCACTGGAACAAGATCACACACAGGATCTGCTTATTTTGCTGCAAGTCCAGTATCACTAACTGTATTGTTTTTCTCTCTTTACCCCCCCAACCCCCCCCCCCCCATCCCGTCCCTCTCATCAGCTGAGGAACCTGGTAGATATGTGCATCAACCCCGATCCAGAGAAGAGGCCTGACATCGGCTACGTGTATCACATTGCCAAACACATGCAGAATGTGACACAGCAGAGCAGCTAAGCCCAAAGTTACACACACTCCGTCTTGCTGAACCCCCCCATGTTCCCTCTTGCTTTTCATGCTGGACTTGTAACACATCTTTAAGCATTTTTTTTCCAAAACTTACTCAAAGTTTATCTTCTTGTTGTTGCTGGTACATGAACCTGATTGTCATTGTTTACGGTCTGTAAAAGGACTGGCACAAAGGCTGAACCCGAAAATTCAGCTATCCAGATCTGTATTTGTATGCTCGGTTTTCAGTTTTGGGATTTGGATCTTCTCTTTTTTTTTCACTTTACCTCAATTAGTGACTTTTTTAATAGATTTAACAACTTTCAAGACCTTTAAGGTACCCCCTACGCATGTAACAATTTTTTGGACAGTCAGCAGTATTGTACCAAGAAAGCAAAGTATAGCCCTCAAACAGGGGAAACACATTTCCATGCCTCTACTCTCTGCTATATGTTTTATTATCACTCATTATCTGAAGCCTTACAGCCCAAACTGACCCCCAAACGTCTGCTCTACGATAATCATTATAGAGACCTTTTCTCTCCTTTTTTTTTAGTTGGATTAGTGCAAATGAATTTCCTTAGAGTTTTATAATTTTGTGTCATAGAAAATTTATGGATTCAAGCAATTAAACTTGAGGGGAAAAAAATCCAGATTTGTAATATATGGCGTCCATCAATTCGACAATAATATATTAGTCCACTCCTGGCCTTATTGACTTTTAGCATGTCACAGCAAGTGAAAACCTTCAGCATAAGGTTAAGTGAATCTGAGACGAGTATAGTTAAGGATGATTGAGGTGTTGTGTTGCACTTTTTACCCTGGTACTGGAGGGCTGGCAGGGTGATCGTATCTAATGAATGTATTAGATAGAGGAAGGAAGGATCATTTAAAGGGTAGATTAGGAACATACACATTGGAAAAAACTCGGAAAAATGTCTCCACAGCACTTTGAATGTTAATGATTTTCACACCTTTGTGTTGTCTGAAAACTTCAGAATGTCTCTTTTTGACATACATGTACACACGGAAGCTGGACACCCGGATAGTTTCTTCTTTGTTCAGCTTAAGCAGGATGTACAGTTGTAAGTGATGCTGCTTAGGATGTCAAATATCACAAGATGAAAAGTGAATAAAGCAAAGTTCTCCATCAGGGTGCAGTGGATACATTTTACCCTCTGGAAGGGCAGTTTAACCTGAGACAACCTCATTAGTGTTGCAGCGTTAATGGCAGCGTATGTGTCTTTAAGTAACAAGTAAAAGAGAGCAGATCCTTTCCTTGCATAGCCGTCCATGCTAGGAGTACACCACAGTATATAACCAATGTTCTCTGACGAGGAGCAGTCACACAGAGCCGTTTATTAATACAGAAAAGTATAGTCCGTAACACGGACAGCAAGACTTTTGGGAAGGGAAAATAGCCGCCATCATTGTGTTTTACTCTACAGAGCGAAGAAGAAAATATCCCACAGATCTGTTTACAGTAAAAAGGTTTACACTAGTGGGTCATGAATGATCCGCACTGGTTATCACAAAATCATGACATCAGAAATACCACGTTGAAGGTATAACGAATAACACGGACTGTTAACACACTATTTCAGACTTTATCTAATAGCCTGTTAACCCTTTGTTTAAACTGTTTGCCTTTTTTATCTAATACTGTTAACATGTGCTTTATACAGAATCAAAGCTTATAGGAGCAAAAAAATTAACTGTAAATTATATTTCTTCGGTTAACAGAATATTTTGATAATGTGTTGATATTTAGAGATTTATGGTAAATTCGGTGTTTTTCCTGTTTCTGTTGGCAAGCGTGTACTTTCCCTGGATTTCATCCTTTATATCAGCTTTAACTCTGCCAAAGCTAAAAACGTTTCTGTACAAGTCAGTACTTCTTGTCATGTTCTCTTTTTTAAATCATCTTTAGCTACAGTCCAGATGATGTTATATCAGTGCTTTCTAAAGAAGAACGTGTGTATAGCACCAACACATTTCAGTATTCTGTTCTTTTGTCCAGGAGTCATTGCTTTAAAGCACTTTTTAGAGATTTTAGTTTAGATGCTTTGTAAGACGTCCAAATTGATGACATTAAAATAATAAAGGTTGAATCTCCAGTGGCTTCAGGGGGCAGCCACGTATAAAAATGTTTAATTAAAGTTCCTGTTGAATTTATATTGGCTTATAAGGGACTCGACGTGGATGGCCGGTAAAACCAAAGCACGATATTTACAGGAAAATGGTTTTCTGTTTGCATAAAATGGATTTTAAGTTTTTTGTTTTTTAAAAGCTTAGAGAGAAAATGTTTAATACACCCGGAGCTAAGTCACTTTAAGGATTATGGCTGTTTCTTTATTCATTTTTTTTCTTTCCCTCCATCTTGTGTTGTTTCTTCATTGTTCTGTAATGTAATATAATGTTTGCTCCATGTCCCAGCCCTTTAGCTTATTTACTGTTTTTGCATGCCTGCTAATGTTGGTATTGAAGTGTCCAGAAAGTAAAAATATTTACAATCAAATATTTATTGTTTTGGTATCTTTATTTGCTTTCTCAACATTTCATATCTAATGAAATGCCCGTATTACAAAAACCTTGTATGAGAACTAAATGTAATAAAGCTTTGAAATATCTTTTGGACATGAGTATTTGAAGCTCCTACCGGATCGCATCTCATCAAGAATTATATGAAATGTCAAAATCTGGACACTTTTCCTCAACGGACTCCCAAATAAACTATACTTTTAAAAGCAAACCATAATCTCACAGACCAAAAAAGATCCTTTATTTCCTAATCAAAGATAGTATTGTCCATTTAGAGAACTACATTTACACTCTGGTTGTCCAGGACTATTTTATTAGGGAGAAAACACTGTTTCTTTGTTTTTTTGATTTTATCAGTATAATGGTGAATAAATTCATGTAACTTCCATTTAGTGACCTATTGAATATTCTTTTGAAAATGACAATTTAGGTCTGGGCTAAAAATTAAGATTTTCCAATATATTCACACTTCGTCGATATAGAATGAGAGAATATTGTTTATATGGAGTTATAGTATTTAGTTTTGGCCTTTTTTTAAAAAAGCTTTTTCGTTGTGGTCATTGAAAAATGTTTGTTGTTGTTTTGATTTACAGCTACTTTAATTTCGGTCAATTATTTTAACCCACACGTGCTGCTGTTCCTTAATAAAAGTGCATTTACCACTCAGAGCTGTAATTTACACGGTCTCCTTGGTTATTTGACCAAAACGTATATATCGAGATGTATATCGTCTATCGTAATTCAGGAAAAGTGGTCGAGATAAGGAATTTGTGTCATATTTGCTTTAACTGTCACCTTAAAGTAGCTAATGGGTAATATGCAGGGAAGGAAAATGGTTTCTATGGCAGAGGTCATTATGTTGACGATATAAATTCATTTAAAAATGTTTTTGTTAGTTTCTAACAGGTTTTAGACACATCCACTGTCACTGCAGACTGTTAAAGAACCTCCTCAGCAGATGGGCTTCAGAAAGGGCTGAAGCTTAGCTGAGAGGGAGGTGCAGGAACCTGCAAGATGCAGAAGATCAGATCCTCCAAGTCCACCTTCTCAGGGTTACAATCAAGGCAAGAACCTACATCAAGCCATTTTACATGGCTATTTCCACTCATCCTCTCTTCATTTTTTACAAAGATTGAAGTCGGAAATTGGACAGAAAATAACTGGATTCATCATTTTATTTGCTTTAATGAATCAGTCCCACTTGTACATCCCTAATTGTCTTTATTTATACAGATTCTCAAGATGGCAGCTTCTAACATGAACTAATGGGCCCATAAAAGCCATTAACAAAGGATTGTTTCAAATATGGCAAAGAGTAAAGAATTAAACAGAAGCACTTAGATCTCATGGTAGAGTGGTAAAGCTGTAAAATGCCAGACAGATCTTCCTCGTATTGAATGAGTGGTGATTGGATCTGCAGCTCAGTCATGCCTTTCTTCAATGAGCTCCTGCATATTGAAAACAAACACAATAATGCAACATGAGTGAATGAAGGATTTTTATTTTTGGTCACACACAACAAAATACATAATGGACTTTCAGAATTTACATAAAAACCAAAAGCAATAATATTTTGAAACTCCTGGCCTCTAGTAGCTTATCCTTAAGTTTCTTAATTTACCCAGAAAACAACACAAACAGACCATATCTAAAGAAAATATATATAACGGCACTCTTTTTTACTTCATTGAGTTTTCATTTCACATTTACTGGTAGTTAAGTTGTTTTTAACTAGTTCATCAGTAAATGTACAGTAAGCATAAGCTACAAGAACTTCTGCCCATCTACCATACGAAGCCTATTTATCTGAATATTTAGTATCAGAATGAAATATTTGCTCCTGATAAGTCAGCGTGATGGCAGCCTGACAACTAAAATATAATTTGTTGGTACCTGGTAACGTAAAAAGTCTACTTACTTCCTGTTGATTCAGCCATTTATGTGGATCACTGTAAAAGAAAATGATAAACATGAGTGTGACGAAGCCCCATCGTCACTGATGACTGCTGAGCAGACACACATGCACACATACATGCATGTGCATGGTTATCTGCAGGACCGGTGCAAGTCCACAGATGAAATAAAAGAAACCACTCGCAAACTTTCATCTGCTTCACCTAGTAGGTTATTAAGGATGCAGAAAGCACACTTGATATCCAGCTTGGCTAATCTATGTGGTGTTTGGTGGTGACTCACTATTCCTGGCTTGCACCTTTGCCGTTCAAACCGAGGCAACGCTACTTCAACTGTTACATAGCAAAAGTATTGGGAAGGTGGTAGTGATGTCATAACCATCTGATCGGGTTTTTGCGCCAACCATATATTTGTTGTGTTTGTAAATATATTTGATCTATATGGGGAAACATGGACTGAGTAAAAGGCCGGGAAATAATTAAAGTAATTTATTCAATTTTTGTGTGTATTAGATTATGAAATGTTTAACATATAATGTAAAATTCTGATTAATTGATTATTGGGAGCCTTATTTGAGGGGCTTAAAGGAGTGATTCATTTGGTTGCAAGGTTGGCAATGAGAAGGAGAATGCTGAAAATATAGATGGTATTAGTCTGTTAAAGAAAACAGAAAATTTCATCACTGTACATATGTAAATAATTTTGCATTGGAGTATTTGAACATTTTTCCACAGTTGAGCACAACTGGGGGAGCATAACCAATAAAACACCCACAACTGAAAAGCGACTAAGCCTATTCTGTAAGAAACATGTCCATCACACTTATGAACTACATGTATTACTTCTTAGGTTTTCTTTGCTTCCTCTTGCAGTACATGACGAACAGAGCCACAGCCAAGACGGTGATGATTATAATGGGACGGACAAAAAATGGAGCAGCAACATCTGTAAATGGTTTTATAGCAGAAAGAGAACCTCAGTTTAGTGAACAACATCAGTGTGAAGTCATCTATATTTTGTGATTTTCATTTGAAGTACATACAGCGAGTGTGAACTTGTATTGTTCTGGACGGGCTCTCTAATATTCCATTGGAAGCAATCACCTGGACAGATACAATGTCACTTTAGGATCATAAGATTTAATGTTTATATGTTGTCATCAAAATAAAATATTATACAAACCTTCACTGTGTAGGTTGTCAGGTAACTCAGATCTTCAAATTTAAAGTCACATTTTGTTTTAATTTGAGGACTGTCACCATTAAGATATGCTTTGTATATCCCATTAGGTCCATGAAATTGTGAATGTGTGCAGGTTATTTTAACCTCGTTATTCTCTGGATAAGTGTCTTCCAGATGTGCGACAGGGTCTGGTGCTATGAGAAAATAACAAAAAATGGAATTACTATACATACATACAGAGTGAAATTTGAGCTGAACATCATGACTGACATGCACCTGAGATATAAACAACACAGGACAAAGGAAGGAGAGACACGTCTGTAATGTGAACATAGTTTTATATAAATTCAAAGTAAAATGATTGAATTTGTCTGAATAATCACACAATAGAAATTAAAAGCATGGAAGATTTTTTATTGTAATGTGTATTTAGATTGTTCCCTGAATGTGTTTTGTTCACTTACTT
>JAVQJG010003348.1:0-23994 GCA_036024015.1 Craterocephalus amniculus | reverse complement strand
TCTGCGCTCTCAGAGTGCTTTTCTACTCTAAAAATACTTGTCTTTTATTTATTACGTTTATAAGTTCTATAAAATGATTTGTCTACTTCAGGTCATGCCTTGTTAGAACACCCAAATACAGCACAAAAGTTGACCATTGTGGCGTTTTCCGCTTCACCGAGTGTACGTAGCTAACAGCGCACGGTAGGTTGGTCCTCCAGCATGGCGGATTGACATCTGCCACGTCACTAGTGACGTCATGTGGCATGGGTCTGTATGCAGCAGCTGATAATAATGAGCTGAGAGGTAGTAGCTAACCTTTCAGTCTCAAATGCAAATGTAAGAGACAAATATGTAACTTGATTGGTACTGTTATTATTTTTAATTTGATGGACCGAATAAACCATGACTACTACTACTACTACTACTGCTTTTAGATCCTGGCTGCAAATTTTCTTGTTTTGTACTCTTGTGTGGTTGTGCTGTGAGCAGGTCCAATTCTTGCTTGCTGGAGGATATTATTACCCTCCTAAAAACCATGTGATTGTGACTTAACAGTATATTTTGAAACAATGCATTTTGGAGATAATTGTCCTGATCATCTATGTTCCCGCTTAAGTACAATGAAAACATCTAAGGGTCTCATTCTGTGATGTAGTAATAAGAACACTGAGGGAAAGAACCATAGATAAAATTCATCCTCGCACACATTTCCAGCTGGAGATATAATAATAATTTGTGGTGTGACCCTCTTAACCAGTGAATATGCCGTCAAAATGGACCAGTTGTGCATTGTAGATATTTCCGATTAATCAGAAAATATACTTTGATGTAACACTAAGATGCATCTTCACTCATTCTAACGCTTCCTGTGTGATCTGGGAGCTGCCCGATCATTTTGGGAGATGTGTCAAGAGGGACAAATGGCTGTCGCGCCTCACTTGTGAATGTCTGCTCAATTACATAACAATGCTGATAATCGCTGCCATTTTCAAAGCTATAAGAGCTGTTGCTGTCGTTGAATAACACGCTGTTCTTGCTGTATGTTGTATCGACTTTTCATTCTCAGTTTCTTTATCATGTACACGTGAATGATAGAAAGGATCAAAGCCTTAGGAAGCTGAGGAAGCGTTTTTCTGTCTTCTCTTAGGTGAATCTTCTAAGTAAAGTGAGCTATGCACAGGGCGGTTGTGTTGACGTTCTGGATTGTAGACTGACAGTTTTTAGATCTTAATTAAGATTATTTTTATCTGTGAATTTTAACGTCCCACCCTCTACAGCTGTGCAGCATCTATATTATTATTTCCCAGGGGAGCTTGTAGGTGTGACAGGAGAAATTGCTTTTGCCACATCCATAAAATTCCACATATTACGAGCAGGAAACACTGCGGCCCCGTTATGGATTCTGTGCGATCTACTGCTGTTGGATGATCATTACTTCTCTCCTCTGTATGACTCTTCCATTAAATGATTCTGTATCATACGCTTTAAATAAAGTTATAACAGAGTGAGACTTTATCATGTGTTCAGCCTAAAAGCCATTTTGTTGCATCTCTTTCTGGCTGGCGAGATTGTAGCCTGTTGTTCAGCCATTAGGCTCTTTGTTGAGAGGGGTCTATTTTTGTCCAAAATAATAGTCTAATGTACATCAGGGCCGGTCACCACAGCAACCCATACTCTTAGTGGACAGACATTGTTGTGTCTATATTTTGATTCTGTGAAAGTGCTCAGTCATTACAACACTGATCCAGCAGTAGGAAGAAAGCACCAGGGAAAACAGGGAAGTCGGTGAGAGAGAGGGAGTCGGAAAGTCATAGTTACGAAAGACTGAAAATAGACCAAATTAGTGCAAATGATTTTTTATAGAGCTGCCTCTCTCCCTCTTTCCAGGCTCACTCTCTGCGTAGTCATGAATCAGTGCACATTAGAAGGTAGAAGGTGGCGATTGTACGATAATATTTAAGGTGCTAATTGATTGTGCGAGCGCGTTTCTTCAGGTTGGGATTGCAATTGAGCATTTTTAACCATGTTCTTATTCGTTTGCAGAGTACGGAGCAGGTCGCTGCTTTCTGCCGCAGTCTCCATGATATGAATCCCTTGGAGTGTGTGTCCTCTTCACCGAGCCCGGACTCACCCTTTCCACCTACCACAACTCCCCGGCAGCTGTCTGATGCTGACAAGCTCCGCAAAGTCATCTGTGAACTTGTGGAGACTGAGCGCACCTATGTCAAAGTAAGTAGCCGTCGTCTTACTTGTAGGGAGCAGATGGTGTTTGTGGGGGCGTAACCCCCACTCACACACACACACACACGCACATACATTGATCTGAGTTTCAATCTGTCTAGGGTTGTGCTTGCCCTGTATATTACCTATTCTATATAACAAGCCATAGTTATCTGTGTGATGTGAGGGACACAGCTGTGCCCTTGCCTGGATATTTTTTAATCTTTTCATACCCAGTATAAATATGGCTCAGTGGAATAACTGGGTTAGAGATGGTATATAATGGGATAATGTCAAGACTGTCTAAAGCGTTATACCTCATTTCAGGGGGCACAAATGTACTTATAAAAAAAATCACATTATGCGTGATTGATATTGTGTTGTACAGTATCAAAAGGATGCTTTGCTATTTGCTGGGCGATTTGTTTAGATTAAGCACAGGCAGGCATGTGGGTGAACAGTCTCTCTTTGTGTGCAGAAACGGGACCTGCAGTTCAGTTCCTATTACAATAAGCCAGAGGCAAAATACTGCTAATCAAAAAGGCTTGACTGTTGATCTCATGATTTGTGTGCTTGTTTGGCATATGGGACAAATTATGCAGTGAAAGTATAAACATATTTATCACACCTTTTGCAAGTTTTAGACTGATATTGATGTTCAGCATGCAGTTCGTTGTTTATTTATTTTCTGTTATGATTTTTGAGATATAAAATTTTGAAACATGTCTTTAACTCATGTTATGTAATTATGTTCTGCCAGCTTGAGCAATGGAGATATTAGGCTCTTTAAAATCTTGAACTACTTCTGATTGCCAGGCAATTGTTAGTGTGATTAAAGCACATCAGATTTAACTTAATTGCATGGAGTATTTCACATATCAGCTTCTCTCAGTTCATTTTAGGTAGCTATTGCTGGTATATGCTCCTCTGGATGGACTATTTCTTATGACTTGTTTAGATGTGACAGGTTGTATAAAACTGCCAGTACTCAACATAATGGCAAACTTGAATCTAACTCATTTTGCTTTGTCGTGCAGGATCTCAATTGCCTCATCGGGAGATACTTAACCCCGCTGCAGAAAGAGACTTTCCTCACTCAGGATGAGGTATGTAAGAAGTTTTGCTGTAAAATGTTTTAGCCGTAGCTTGGCTTTTAAATGCCAACACTGGTTAAATGTTCTAATAAAAGTTGGTTGCATAATCCTGTAAAGAGTGGCTGTGTAGCACAAGAGGGAGGTATGATGAGGAGCGAGATGGAGAGGTTTGAAAAGTTAAGAGATGTTTTACATCCAATCCTTTTACCTGTGTTAGATTTTGAGTTTCCATAGTCTGACTATCTGCTCTTTCCTTCAGCTGGATGTTTTGTTTGGCAACTTGCCAGAAATGGTGGAGTTCCAGGTTGAGTTCCTCAAGACCCTGGAAGACGGGACCAGACTGGTACCAGATCTGGAAAAGTTGGAGCGAGTGGATCAGTTCAAGGTACATCTTCTCTTTTGTGAAACACAAACCTAAATTATGACTGAGACTCGGCACTTTAAAGACCCATTTTGCTTCTTTTTTATCACCACAGAAAATCCTCTTTTCCCTGGGAGGCTCTTTCCTGTACTATGCAGACCGTTTTAAAATCTACAGTGCTTTCTGTGCCAGCCACACCAAAGTCCCAAAGGTTCTTGTAAAGGGTTAGTAAATGTGCTCTTGGGCCGACATTCCTCCTTGGCTCAAAGGAGAGGATGTATTTATTCATAAACCATCTGCCATATGCTTTGCATCTTCATAAATCTGCTCTGCAGGGCTGTCATGGCCACCGTTGTCCATCTGACCCCTGCCTCTTTTCAAGATGGAGACTGTCAGAGTTAAAAGCCCGGCAAGATTGTATGATAAAATGAGCACTGTTGAACAGACTGTTCTGTAGCATGTACACCCACTCCCTATAAAACTTGTATGGACGCTTTTGTTTGTCGCATTTATCTTGAATGAGTCAACTGTTATCTGCTATGCAGTTTTGTGAGGTGATATTAGGATAAAGCTGTTTTTTTTAAAGTAGTAAACAGATTTCTTCTTCAACTTACTTGTGATCTTTTTTTAAGATAAAGCAACCTTTGTACAAAACCAGAAAACTCTTAAGCCCCTCTGGGTAATCTTTAATGAAAGGCAAAATGAAGTGCACACAAATTAAGTTTTCACAACTCATGTTTATACCAGTGCAAGTTATCTACTGTGAATTACAAACCGTAAAAACAAATTATCTGAATAAAGCACTCAAGAGTATAAAACTAAATCTTCTTTATGTATCATTGTAGCCAAAACGGACCCGGATTTTAAGGCTTTCCTTGATGAGCGGAACCCCAAGCAGCAGCACTCGTCAACCCTTGAATCGTACCTGATCAAACCCATACAGAGGGTGCTGAAGTACCCCCTCCTGCTGAGGGAGCTCTACTCCCTCACAGACCCAGACAGTGAGGAGCATTACCATCTGGATGGTAAGGCTCACAGATACATGACTATATATTCCCATCGCCTCAGTTCAATTTCACCCACGTTTTTTTACTTTTTTACATGACTTTAGTTGCTATGAAAGCGATGAACAAGGTTGCCAGCCACATCAACGAGATGCAGAAGATCCACGAGGAGTTTGGAGCAGTGTTCGACCAGCTCATCACTGAGCAGAGCTGTGAAAAGAAAGAGGTGGGGTAGCACACCTATGGCTCGGCTGCTTTGTTCTTTTTAAGTGAAGTGTCCCTGTGGGATGAATGTTGATGTCTTTATAATTGCCAGGTTGCCGATCTGTCAATGGGTGACCTGCTGCTCCACAACACCGTGTCTTGGCTCAATCCATCTGCATCTTTATGGAAGTGGAAGAAAGAACCACAAATGGCTACGTTTGGTATGTGTGTTGAATGCTCAGTGTGCTAGAGACAGTGTATGTGTCCCATAAATTACTTCTTTCTTTTTTTTTTATAATTGTTTAAAATTAAGAAGTTATTATTTTTAAAGTAATCAAGAACAATATCAATAACTATTATTTCTAAGTGTAAGTTGTTGTTATGGTGAGTGATTTAGATGTGCTGATATGTGCAGTCATCTGTGGTAACTGATGCTTTTTTTGCTCCTAATACTCTAGTGTTCAAAACAGCAGTGGTTTTTATTTGCAAAGACGAGTCCAAGCAGAAGAAAAAAATGGTAGGTTTTCAAACAGGAAATGTATAAAACAATCTCAACAGCGTAGTAAACCCTAAAATTCTTATCTGCATACATCCAAGAAACATTAAAAGCTAAGTTTTTTTAAACAGATTATAACATTATGTCTCTAAATGATTTAAGGGGGGCTCCCATCGAGCCTCTGTGTCTTCAGAGGAAAAAGACCCCTTTCGATTCCGTCACATGATCCCAACAGATGCCCTGCAGGTCAGATCATTGGCCAACGCAGGTAAATTACACCGAAAAAACGATTATTCTAAATACTGAAATAATGAATCCAGAACATTTGACCAGATTGCTCTATGAATGATGTAACGATATTATCCCACAGATGGTGAGAATTCTGCTGTTTGTGAAATTGTTCACACAAAATCTGAGTCGGAGGGGAGGCCAGAGAGGACGTTTCAGCTGTGCTGTAGGTGAGGATCTCTCCCGACTTCACCCTGAGGCTTTCATGCTGCTAATAGTCCTGCCTGCTTTTATCAGGAGAGTGACAAACTGATAACAGGCCTTTCTATCTCCCTCAGCTCTCCAGAGAGTAGAAAAGACTTTTTGAAGACAGTCCATTCCATTTTGAGGGAAAAGCACCGCCGGCAGCTCCTTAAAACAGAGAGTTTACCCCTCAACCAGCAGTATGTGCCATTTGGAGGAAAAAGACTCTGTGCCCTGAAGGGAGCCCGTCCAGCCATAAATAGAGCCGGTAAATGCCAGTCTGTGGCTGCACTCACCCTACAGCTTCAACTGTCCCACTTCCTACACAACTGACACAGATACAATCTTTGGTTGAAACCAGGTTTTTCATTTTGCTTTTCAGCCAAAAAAAACTTGATTCATGTGTTGTAAGACAACTGCAACCAAATAAATCTGCAGGTGTTTAGAAAGGGAATAAAGCATTTGTAGACTCAGAAACAAATTAGGATTATTTTTCTGATTTTTAACTTGCATTCATGCTAGTTCATACTCTTACCTGTTTGGGTAACATGATATTTAACCCATAACTTTGTTTTATGGAAGAATATGCCTTATAGTACATCACACTGAGTTGCAAATCTGGGACAGGAGCACCATCTTTGTAGAGGCAGCTCTCCTGCTTACTCTGTTTATAATCCCCGTCACTTGCTTAACTAGTTTTTGGTTCATTTGCCCAGAAACTAGTGAAGTGAAGAGATGGAGACTATAGAAGTAAAAGGAAGATTAACTGTACCATCAGTAATAGAATTATGCTTCCAAAATCTGATCTCCTGCAAAATCGAACACTTATTTATATTGTAAGCTCTCTGTATTATAAGATAAAAACACTATGTTTATTGTTTTTTCAAAGATGTGCTTTAGCAATGAAATTTATTAAGATGTTTTTTTACATGCAGTTGACAAATAAATGTTAACACTCAAATTAAACTAACATGTGATTCTAGAGGCTTATACTGTAGTTTGAGTGCAGAAGCCCTATCCTGTACATAGAAGAGAGCATTGGAACAAGTGAGAATAAAACAAACCAAATATCTTCATATTCGTTATTGACTGTTGCTGCTTCATCACAACTGGATTTCATTAATATTTTGTTTTGTTTTTTAACATCTGTCTCACTCTCAGAATGTGTACTTTTGTTGTTCCTATAATAATGTGCCAGGACTTTGAACTTGGTAACTATATATCTGTTTTTGTTCTTTTTTTTTTTCTTTTTTCTTTTTTGCAGCATCTGCCCCAACCAGGACGCTTGGTAGAAGAAAGCTTGTGCGCAACCGTTTCACTATAGACACCGATATTGTTTTTGATGGAGACCATGAACAGCAGGACCTTGCATCGCCACAGGAAACCGACCCTAAAACGCTACAGCACAAGGATGAGGCAGATCAGCAGCCGCAGCCTGAATTAGCGGCTGACACAGACCGCTGGGTGGAGGAGCAGTTCGACCTGGAGGAATACGAAGACCAGGTAGAGGTCAAGGAGACGGACATCCTCAGTGATGAGGACGACGAGTTTTGCCAGACACCCAGAGCTCCATCCAGTGAGGCTGATCTGGACGGCCCTATGATGGCTTTGTCCTTAGAGGGTACAGAAACAGAGGAAAATGAAAGCCTTAAGACTCAGACTGTTAGTGAGACACCTGATGATGTGAAGCTCTCCGACAAGGAGAAAGAGAGCTCCATATCAGACAACTTGGAGGATCAGAATAAAACAGAAAAGGGTGAGGTTTGGGTACGAAGGGAGCTAAGTGATTCATCCCCCGACTGTCCCACATAAAAGCTGATGGGGACAGGCATGCCTTCACTCTGGCTGCACAAATATCACTCATCACAAACAGTGCATGAGCATTGATGTATATTGCACAGCTCGTAGACGAATCAGTATATCCCTCTTTACCTTACTTATGCTGAATGCTTTTTTGTACAAGTGACATCATTTTTTTCAGTGGAGCAATAAAGGAATCGAGAATGGGGAGGGGGAGGGGGGCTTGATCCCAAATCAGATGCTGTGTCATACAGTAAATGTCAAGTGTTAGCTTTGAGAGGTGAACCAACGGAACAATCACGGAGTCTAATCAGTTGCTTTGATTGGCATGGTTTGCACATTTGGCCGGCGTTCTATAGTCCTGCCTGCTGTTGCCAAATTTGGTTATTGTGAGAACATTAATATTGGTTTCGTCTGTGCGACTCCGACATATTATCCTAGTTAAGGGCTGTATATTATTTGTCCTGAACGACAAGAGTAATAAATTGCAAACAGTCTTGTCTTGCATAGTTTTACTGTACTTGTACATTTTCCCATGAATACACACTGACTTGTATAATTATTTTATTTTGTGTTTTACAGTATAAATGAATTTTTAGTCAGGAAAATATTTTATTTCTCTTGTGACATTTAATAACAAAACTATGTACTAGCCCCCAAGCCGCATAAGTTGGGGGATTTCCGTTTATTTAACGTTATCCTGTTTTACTTGAATTTCTATTTGCTGTTTCATGATTTTTGTTGACTGTGAAACCTTTTTTTTTCTTTCCTATTTGCTCTTTAGTAATGCTACTCACACACACTCACTGACACTGCACATGCACACTGTATTGTAGATAAACACTTAAGCTTCTTTAGAAGGTCGTGTGTGCTCAGACTGTTTTCTAGTAATGCATCACAGATAAAAAGTAATGCTTTATTTATTCATATGTAAATTAATTTGTTAGCAACAAACAAAAAGTTATTCCTTTTTTTTCCACGAAGAAAGTCCAAATTTGCTCATGCAATCAAGGTCAAATGCTTGCGGTATGCCTGAACAGTGAAAGAAGTCATACTTGTAAAACAACTCATTGTGCTACTAAGACTGCATTTTTATTACTGTGTATATATGAAATGTATTGTTATCATAATAAATACATTTGTTTCCTACTTATAATTCAACAACCTTTCCATTGTGATTTATTTGTTAGCATAACAGAAATATCCATCACTGAGTATTTATGGGATGCGACTGATTGTGTAAGTGATGGAAAAGAAGTTAAAACTCTATAAATGATTACAGGAGATGAAACGATTTCGTCAGTTAACCTGTCCTTTTTACTTATGACCAACTAAATTCCCTTTGTTAGGAAACAAGTCAATATAAGGAAATAGGTGAGGCATGTTTGCATAAATTTAAATGAAACCCACTGCAGATTTTTTACATTGTGACCCCCCCCCCCCTAATAACAGCTAATTCCACATCCATTTTGCACTTTGCTTCTCTGAGCTCTCTCCAGCCCATGAAAGGCAGTCCAATGTTGACTTTGTCTTCTCTCAGCTCTGCTCATTTCTTTCTTGTGCTTGCTTTCTCTTGTCCGCTCTTTACTGAATCAGCTATGGTGCTCATCCAAAATGGTTAGTATGTTGACAACTGGTATGTGGTGTGTGACAGGGTGCTCTAATGTGATGCTCTTGGATGGGAAAAAAGTTGTGAGGAGCGGTTTCTCAGTATCAGAGTAGTTGTGATTTTCTCCTTTATCGAGGCACTCTTTGTATCTCAAATGTCAGCTTCATTTTTAAGGGGTGAAATCCAGGTGCGCCTGTTATAAACCCTCCACAGTGGAAACAAAAAGGTCAAGATGTCAATTTTCATTTTCTACCCCTCCTCTTTTAATGGAATTGCCCTTTTAGATGATAATGTACATCTTCAACGACATTGATGTAAAAGCCCATAAAGATAATATTTCTTAACTTACATTTTTCTTAATGTAACTTGTGTAAATTTCTTTGTGCATACCGTACCCCCTCTCACAATTCCTAATATTTAAATGAAGAGATGAATCAGTCCTCTGTCTGTAGAATGCCATTCTTATTTGAAATGACTGAAAACATTGATCTGAGGCTGTGAAGCTAAATGCTTGATAGCTTTTGCATTTCAGCGTTTTTCTTCTGGCATCTCAAAAACCTTAAACTTACGTTTATTTTGTGTTTCAGATAACTATCTTTATTATCTCTGAGTGGATTTTCTGTTGCCTGATCTGACAGGATGTGTGGACATGTGGCTGCCCTAGACAGTATAATCAATGTTTCATCTCTTCTATCCCTTTTGTAGTCCTGATCCATCTCAAACCTGTCACTCCCACCATAAAGCTCTTGTTCACTTTCAGATAAAGGGGAAAGATCACTGGAGACCAGATGGATAATCTGATGCAAGGCATCACTACAGTTTTGAATGGCCAAGGGTTGTGATGGTAGACAGTTTTCCTGTTGTTCCCTTGACTTGAAAGGAACAGAAACATGCTATATTAGAGATAAGCTTGATTTACAAAATAAAAATCTCACAGAATTACACAGAAGAGAATAAAAACTGAATCTACATATGAACAACAATATTTAAATCTTCCCCCAGGCACAGCAGTGTGCAGTCCTGCTTGCATGCAGTAGGTGGCACACAGTGCCTGTTGTACTTTGTAGTTTCTTCCTGCACTACACTACTAGTACCTCACACTTCACTGTAGTCTGTGTAATCAAATCCAGCTCAAGTCAATATTCACAGCTGTATATCTTATAAGCAAAATAGATGATTTCACAGCGCAGACTTGTTGCATTTTAGTTCCCCACTACATGCTCTTGGTTATCAGAAGCAGTGTACGCAGATCTGTTTACATTCAAATCAGCTGAGGATGTGTTGCTAGTATCAGCCATCAAACCTGTTAAACTGGCTTTTCAGTTTCTGTTCCTGTTTTATGACCTCACCTGAGAAGGTTCGCCCTCTTTCTCTGCAGAGAGAGAGAAAGAGAGGCCTATTTTGTCTTATCTATTTCTCAGAAACAAGGTGATTGGATGTAACCTTTCCTAGACCAGGTGAAGTTTGCAAAGAGGAGTGGCCATTGTAAGCATTGTGAAATCCCCCATCATTACGAAACCTTTATATGCTGTCGCTCAATTCAATTTAAGGCAGAATAATAAAGGCTGTTGTATGGTTTTTGGAAAATTAGGAAGCTAGGTGTGCTGACTCACAGTTAATCTAACCAGTCCCACTAAGGGCTGAAAAACCAGCAGTCATGGGTGCTGATGTTTATTCATGTTATTCAGATTTTATTCCAAAATATTACAGAGATGTTTACCTAGACTTCCTCCTTGGCTGGGAAAACATATCTGCTATTCAGCTATTCAACTACCCATCACACATTTAAGAAGGTCAAAGCCCACTTAAGGTTAAAAAAAATCCAAAATGAAACTACAACACAAAATTGCCACAGCATATTGCAATGTTCTAGCGTACACATAGTATTATAATAGAAACAGTAAGTAATGGTTGGGACCGTCTACAAGGAAATTAGACCAAATTGCTGATGTGTACATGCTTGGAAACAGGATTTGCTGAACTGAAAAGAGCAAGCCTGTGTTTTCCTTTGGGACTATGAAGATTTTGCACCTTGTTCCTGGATTAAAATTATATAATTGAAATTATAATTACATAGACATTGTTTTTTGCTTTTGTTTGCTCAGTTTGAAACACTGAAATGAACAACTGTATCATTTGTCATGTGACACTATTCAGTCCATTTACTGTGTAGGCTGGCCACAGAGAGAAATTACACCATCAGTATCACATAAACATTAGTTTAACCTAAGCTGAACTATCAAGATCTTCATTTTGTAGGTTGTTCAAACTCTTGTGATCTATACCATGCATGACAACAGTAATGTGTTATGCTAATTTGTTTTTCAGAGAAAAATGAATGACAATTTCAGTCTTTTCTTTACTTGTACTAAAAACACAGGTATGATTAAAGCTCATGTCAATTCAAACAGGCAGGATAACATCAGACGGTCAGTGAAAAACTGGCTGTTCCAAGTCGTGTTTCCATTAGATAAAAGAAAAAAACGCAAGACTAGAGATCTCCCTCTAAACCAAGGAAGCAAAACTGGAGATCTTAGCACTGGTCCTGGTCTTCCTACAGCCTGTTTGGAACGATAGCTGTCACTGCTCTGCCCACCTGGAAGCTCTCTAACTGTGTTAGAACCAGTCTTATAGTCATGGAGGAAGGCATGTGGATGAGGAAGCAATGTAAGGTCTATGACTCACTATTGATTCTCCCAGCAGTGATGCAAACAGCCAGGGGTCTTAGGTCATGAGAACCAGAAGAGCAACATGAGGAACAGGAAAAGTAGGCGTCTCTGGCTTTAGGAGGAAGTTTGTGTCCTTTATGACTCAACTCACCCCTGCTAACAGGATGGCTCACACTGTTATTCTACAATCCAGCATCGCTGGATGCAGAGGAACGTGATCATGGTATTTTGTTGGTCACTGGACTCATGGCAGTGTTCTCAGACCCGATACTGATGAAATGAAATGACACAGCTGTCTATGATCAAATCTTCATGTGAAACACTCATTTTCACATTATATGCGCCACCAAAAACATTGAATTTAAACATTTAATTGACTGGGCCATTAACTCCTAGCACAGTTCACCTCAAATGCTGAGCAGTTTTGGTTGTGCGGTAACTTTCAGGAAGAGTAAAAAATTGTTGTGTATCTTTCCTGTTTCAGAGATAACAAAAACCTCAGTACCTCGGCGAGTGTCTGTGCTGTAATCCTCCTCAGGACTCGTGACAGTGTTGAAATGGCAGTGTTCTCAGATCTGACACTCTGATTCTGAAATGAAATGATACCATGTGCATCACTTGCCTTAAATGAGTAATTTTTAACATAGCTTTCAATGAATATGATCAATTCTGCATGTGAAACATCCATTTTCATATTCTATGCTCCACCAAAAACATTGAATTTAAACATTTCATTGACTGAGCCAATAACTCACAGTTCAGCTCCATTGCTGAGCTGTTTTGGTTGCGCGGTAACTTTCAAAAAGTGTAAAATGTAGCTGTATATCTTTCCTGTTTCAGAGATAACAAAAACCTCAGTGCCTTGGCGAGTAGTAGAGACGTTTCTGTGGTGTAATGGAACCAATCCTCCTCAGGTTTCTGTGTTCAACACCTCTTCATCTGATCAGTTTACCTTCAGAGGCGTGGGCAGTTTTACATCTGTGATCATCTTATCAGCTTTCAGTTTGCTAAAAACTAAATGAATTTGTTGTAATCCTTTCTTGCATTTATGTTTAATTTTTTTTTATGTAAAGCACATTGAGTTGTCTTACACCTGAAAATGTGCTATATGAATAAACATGCCTCACCTAAACAACAGATTCTTTACCTTCATCCATTTTAAACATAGCAGTCCACATGAGTGTATCTTTATAAATTATGCTGTTGTTTTGTTTTAGTTAAACAGAAGTGTGAATCCAGCGCTGTTTAGATTTTAGCATTTTCGAACACATAAGATGCACTATATGTAGTATTTATATTTTCCATACAAGTTACAGCCGATAATAATACTGAGATATGTTCAATATTTCAATGTTTTTAATGCAAGCTTTAATTTTATTTTTACAGAAAAATAAATTTTATTTGCTAATGTGACTGTTTCTGTCTCCATTTCTAGTGTGTTTTGAGGACTTAATTTAGTTAATTAATGGGTTTGTGATTAGTTTCTAAATCACAAGACCAAATGGTGGATTGTCAGGAGGAGTTTCATTGTTATTCAAAGCTAGTTGCACTGTTTGGTCTCTCCCAATCTATCTGATGGCCAAAAAGTTGTACAACCAGAAAGGTTGCATTGCGTCGTTGGTGTTTTTTTTGTGGGTGTATAAGTTCCTTGACTTGTCTTTCTGCTTAGATTCCGGAGCTTGTAAGAGCGCAGCCAAGGAGTGCATCTTTGGCTCTTCGTACCAGCACCAATGGCCTCTTATACTGCTTACAGTGGCTACTCCAAGCCACCTTTGTCTTACCCGGGATCATACTACGACCCAGAGAAGCAAGCCCAGGCCTATGCCGATTACCAAGATTCTATATACGAGCAAAAACAGAAAAATGAGAGACGCAAACGCAAGAACGCCATGTGTTGTGAGGTTGTGGCCCTCATCATCGGCTTCATCGGACTAATCGGAGTGGCAGCTGTGACGGGCTTGCCCATGTGGAAGGTAACGGCTTTTATTGAGGAGAACATCATTGTGATGGAGACCCGTTGGGAAGGTTTGTGGATGAACTGCTACAGACAGGCAAACATCAGGATGCAGTGCAAGGTGTACGATTCCCTGCTGTTCCTGCCTCCGGATCTCCAGGCTGCCAGGGGTCTCATGTGTGCTTCTGTGGCCCTGTCCACGTTTGCCCTCGTCGTTACAGCAGTGGGAATGAAATGTACCAAAGTGGTGGACCATCGCGCTCGAACCAAGCATATTGTTCTTGTGGCTGGCGGCTGCTTGTTTCTCATGGGCTGCGTTACTACCCTGATCCCTGTGTCCTGGACTGGCCATGTTATCATCCAGGATTTCTACAACCCCCTGCTGATCGATGCCCAGCGCAGGGAGCTCGGTGAGGCTTTGTATATCGGGTGGGTGACCTCTGCTTTGCTTTTTTCTGCTGGAGTGATCCTGCTGTGTCGTCATGCTCCCCGCGCTCAGGAGCCAGACCAGAGGATTATATACAACCCCGGGGGAAGCATCTACCAACCTGCCTACCAACCATATGCATACACTTACCAGCCAGACTATTCCTACCAGCCTCCGTACTCGGCCCCTCCACCCAGATCTGTGGCATACACACCGAGTCAGTACTAGGCGTTTGTGGGACTTGTTTTGTGAACTTGCAAAGATTTTTTCTTATTTTCCAAAGTGGGAAAAGTAATGCACATTTTGGAATTTCTCATGGACTTTATTGTGTTTTAATTAAGAGGAAGTGTGATAAGTTGTAATGGATTTTGTTTCTGTGTGCTTTTTAACACTCATATATTTAACCTTTAGTGAAATAAGAGTATTTTGTTTTCCTTTCTGGCTTTACAGGCCCAACAAAAATGATGTTTGTGTACTAATCATGTACCAAACCCTTTTCAAATACCGTCAAATGATTCATCCTTTTTTGAGATTTCATTGTAAATATTCTTTATTTTTTCAAAATACAACCTATCACATGACATTAATTGCAGTTTCAAATAAAAAGTTGTGTTGACCAAAGTTGTTTTTGCTTTTCGGTTTTCACTTAATAGACCAATACATCACTTCTGCCTAAAAGCCCATTCCCATAGAAACTGCATCGATTCCTCACATGGGTGTGCGGTGAAGAGTTGTTATGCAGTCTTCATTGTTGTCAGCTGAAATGTGGCTCAACTGGTAAAACAGGGTTGTTTTCACGGGTCCACCCACAATGCAAACCCACAGTGAGACTTCATGTCAGCCAAGCCAGAGCTACACCTGCCAGTATTTTCCTAAACTCAGACTAACACAAGAAACTGGGACAATGAATCCAGTAGGTCCCTATAGAAGCATATAAGTATAAATACAAATTTTCCCTCAATCAATTCATAAAAAACACAAAAAACAATACATAAAAGTTTTTAAATGCTGTTTGAGTTTCAAGTAGCATCATTGTTTTATAACACAACTCCTTTAAAATATATACAATGAGAAAGGGTAATACATAATATATTTTTAATCCACACATGTTGCAACTTAATGAACCTTAAAGATGTTCTACCTTTAGAATCAAAATAAGGTTTATTTGGCCAAGTTTACTTGCATATACAAGGAATTTGACTCCGGCAGATGTTAGCTCTCTAGACATATAATAACTGGACAGCATACATTCAGGGGTCAACAAATAGACAAGTATACATTCAGTGGTCGAAGAAGTACTATAGACCAATGTTTCTCAACTCCAGTCCTCGGGACCCACTGCCCTGCATGTCTTCCAGGCAACCCTACTTTCACACACCTTAATCAAAAGAACTGCTCATTAACAAGCTTGCAAAGAACTTGATGAGGATGGTCATTCATCTGAATCAGGCGTGTTGGAGTAGGAACACATCCGAGACATGCAGGGCAGTGGGTCCCGAGAACCGGAGTTGACAGACAGACAATGTACTTTAGACTTATCAACATTATATACTATAAGTAATAGACTAAAATAAGGTCTAGTAGTGCAATAAAATGTGGACAAAATAATAATAATGTGCAAGATACAAGGGAATAATGTCTGCAAAAAGTCTGTATTGTGCAAGATGCTTGGAATAATGATGACAAGATGGTGGAGGTCGTCTTATCTACAGTTCAGGAGAAAGATGGCAGTTGAAAGGTTGTACTTGTGTCTGGCAGTTTTTGTGTGCAGAGAGCTGTAGCGTCTGCCAGAGGGAAGGGGGTTGACGAGAGTGTTCAGGGTGTGTGTTTATAAGAACGATATATTCATTCCTAAAGGAGCAACAAGTGAAAATTCAACACTTCTAGGTTGAAAGAATTAAAAATGTGCAATGTGAAGCTCTAGATGTGTAATTCCATCTGGAACATAGCATGACGTCACACCATCTCTCTGTGTTGATATGGCCTGTTGTTTACAAGGAAGGTCACTGGTCTCCTTCCGCGTGCATGTTCATGCATGTAAAACCCCGCTTACTTCATGAACTGAGCGAAGGCCCTCCTTCCCTTCACGTACAGCACAGTCGCACCCCGTTAAAGGGAAATGGGGGAAGGCGGAAGCGTTCATTTGAAGATAACTGGGAACACATTTCACCACCCAAAGAGTCACATTCAACAGTAAACAAACCAGGTGAAGAAATTGACAAAACGAGGATAAATAAAACGAGCACTCAGGGAACGGGAGAAGTTAAGATTCGACTCGGAAGCTAGTTTTTCTTCTCCTGGACCGGTAAGGAACCGTCATTAAAAAGTGAGATCTGAGAATGTAAATTGATACCTCTGAATAAACAAAGTGGCAGCCTACAGAAGCTCCTGGGTTTGGCCTGCAAAGAAAAAAAGTGCCCAGAGGGCTCAGTTTCCTAGCAACAGGTTTAAATTCCCATCCCCGCCCATTCTTTTGTGCAATCCACAGGGAAGAAAACATAGCTACAGGTGAGCATCACTCTGCTCCTCCTCCAGCTGGATGCAAAGCCAGTCCATAGAGGAAAAATTTCTCTATCTCAGAGCCACATAGAGCCTGCGTGCTACCTACCACATCTATGAGCTTGGATCGTTAAAAGGACGGCAGGATGGCCAGCTCAGGATTGGAGATTGTGGGCCTTTTGGTGACACTGATTGGACTGATTGGGGCCGCTGCCAGCACCGGTATGCCCATGTGGAAGGTCACAGCCTTCATTGGGGAGAACATTATTGTGTTTGAGACTCGCTATGAGGGCCTGTGGATGAACTGCTACAGACAAGCCGACATCAGGATGCAGTGTAAGGTGTACGACTCTCTGCTGGCTCTTTCCCCTGACCTACAGGCAGCAAGGGGGCTCATGTGCTGTGCCCTGGCACTGGGTGGGCTTGGATTGCTGATCAGCCTGGTTGGAATGCAGTGCACGTCGTGTATTGTGAACAACGACCGAGCAAAGAGACTGGTGCTCATCATTGCAGGAAGCATGATTTTAATGGCTTGCATTTGCGTCCTCGTCCCCGTGTCCTGGACAGGCCATGTCATCATCAGGGACTTCTACAACCCCTTGCTGATCGACGCCCAGCGCCGGGAGCTCGGAGAGGCTCTCTACATTGGCTGGGTAGCCTCTGCCTTCTTGTTTGCTGGAGGATGCGTGTTTGTCTGTTGTAATATACAGTCTGAAGACAAAGGATCAGACAGGTACATTTACTCCAGGAACTCGGACTACAGAGCCTACACCCCACAGCCTCTACAGCCTCTACAGCCCCAACAGCTGGTGCTAATCCCTCGGCCAGAACCCCAACTTCAGCCAGTTTTGTCAAGACAACCATCAACTAACTACAGCTACCCGTCCAGATACCCCTCCAGATATCCTTCTGTACGCAGCGGGGTCGCTTATCTGTGAGCTCTGATGATCCATAATAGGATCTTTATGTATATATTAGACATATTCCTATGCTTTCTTGATGTGTTGGTATTGTACTGTGATCTTTACATTTCAAAGAATTTTAGTGACTGAGTTTGATGTGAAAGCAAATTAAGTCTGGATAGTTTCCAAAACAATCTTTCCTGCACTTTGTGAAGAGCTCTCATATATTCTGTTATAAATCATCTCCTTCATTTTAACTTGCAATTACAAGATGAGATTTTATTCACATTGTATACTTATTTTTTTGTAATCAAAAACTTTGTATACATGAATACTGTATATACCGATAATGTCATAATGAACTACTGGGTAATGTAAGATAATTGTGTTTACTGTTACGTGACTGATTAGGGTAGCTCAATAGGCAGTTTTTTTTTACAGCACTTCTCAAACATGTTCCTAATATTGATATGTATTCAAGTTCAGAACAACATTTCACAGGAAGCAACTTCTCATAGACTAAATATTCCTATTTTTCTAAGTGCTTTTATTTGTTCCAGTTGTAACCAGTATAAGGCACATAAAACACAGGTAAACCTGTACCTGATGTTTAACATTGGCTGTGGACACTTAAAGCTGAAAGAGTGACTGAATTTATTGGATTTACTCAGATATTTGTGTGTTCAACTCTTTAAACATTTTGGACATTTTTTCAGGAAACAACTGTCTTTGTTTATGTTTGTTCATTTCTTGGAATTCTTTACCCAGAACCAAAGAAAAAACAGGAAAACTTTAATAAGCTTGCCAAGGGTGTGGACTCTGAGGCAATGTGTGTTCAGTGAGTTGAGTGTCAGGAACAAGGCAGCGACAAGATGACAGCATGATCACATGACCCAAATTTGCAAGTCACTTGTAATGAACAGAGGGTTTGTAAAACGGGCTCACTTATGCCTGTTTATTACAATTCATGAATATAAACCTTGTCCCTGTTTATCTGTTTGACATGACCCGTTATCCAGAACCACAAAATTATAAAATGGATGACGATGATTTATATAGAAAATAACCTTCTTTTTTTTTTTTTTAAGTTATTCACTCAAAAATCTTATCTAGTTCTTAACAAATGAGTTTGGACTGCATATGAACTCCTCATTTTATCTCCATAAAGCTAATCTCTGCTCTCCTGTGGACAGTTTAAGAATTGCATTAACTGTACTTCAGTACATTCATTTTTGTATCTTTGCACTATGAGCAGTGAAAATAAAAACATGGCAAGCTTAAAAACTTCCAGCCTGTGAGGTTTTTCTTTCTCTGCCATTGCTTTGTGTTGTGTCTTTACTGCCAAGGGAATGTTAAACCAGCATTGTCTGAGAAACCATAAACACAAAACAAGCAGACGTCCTGTTTACCTCCATGCCTGTTAGCCAATCAGATGAATGTAAGAGCATCTTTCCCATAACAAACTGCTTCTTACAGCAAACAAGCTGTCAGGTGAGCTCCTGGCTGCATTGGACATATTTCTTTTTCAAACGTAAGTTTTCTACGTTATTATTTCTTAAGTTTCAGAGTTGTTGCGGTAATAATATGGACTGAAGTTGCAATAATCTGCAGGTATTTTACGCTACAACGATGCAAGGCTTTTCTGAGATAGCGGCAATGTGTGTCGGCCTGATCGGGCTGATCGGTGCCGCAGCCACAACTGGGCTGCCCATGTGGAAGGTGACAGCTTTCATTGGAGAAAACATCATTGTGATGGAGACCCGCTGGGAGGGCTTGTGGATGAACTGCTACAGACAGGCAAACATCAGGATGCAGTGTAAAGTGTACGACTCCCTGCTGTTCCTGCCCCCAGAGCTGCAGGCTGCGAGGGGCCTCATGTGCTGCTCTGTGGCCCTGTCAGGGCTCGGGCTCTTGGTGGCTTCAACAGGAATGAGATGCACTTCCTGTTTCAGTGGTAACAAATGGGCCAAAACCATCATCCTCATGACTGCAGGTGCTATGCAGCTCATGGCGTGCATTTGTGTCTTCATCCCTGTCTCATGGACAGGCCATGTCATCATTAGGGATTTTTATAATCCTTTGCTGATCGACGCCCAAAGGAGGGAGCTAGGGGAGGCTCTCTACATCGGCTGGGTGACGGGTGCGTTCCTTTTTGCCTCATCTCTGTTGTTTCTCTGCCGCCGTATGCCCTCAGACAAAGGCTCACTTGATGTGTACCACCCTGTTAACTTGCTCAATTACAAAGCAGCACCGAAACCAGCTCTGATGAGGTATCGTCCCATCTCCAGTGTTCCCAGCCTCACGTCTGATGGGGGTCAGAATTCTCTTCAGTACGATGGTTCTGTGATGCAACAAGCTGCCATGCCACTGCAAAATGTCCCTCAATTAATGACAAATAATGGACCCATGTTCCACCCATCTGTTGTTTATGACCCTAATCATCCTGGAAGTGCATCTTTGTACCATCATGGTATTTTGGCTCAACGTTCTTCTATGCGGAGTTCCTTGCATGGCGGCAGCTTGTATACTACAGGAAACCCCATGTACACAAGCAAAAATGCCACTCCGTATTCAGCATCTTATATTGGCAACCCCAGCATGTCCTACCAGTCCACCTTTCATCCGGTGCCACAAACTCCTCTTTTCATCACATACAAAGAATCAAGGGTTCATCCGGAGACTCATAGTGGGAGCAGCACTGGAGTATACATATAGAAAAATACAAGTGAGTTTTTTCAGATATTACACATTTTTCTGTTATTCTCTGTCAACTTTAGCTGATTGGGATTATTAAGCCGCTATTTCTGCTTGTGTTAGTCACCGATAGATTTACCAAGTTGTTCAGCTTTCTTCTGTTGTCAATATATCTTCCAGAACTTTGATTGTGGAAAGCATATATAATGTATAATGTTATCAAGTCAAACATAACTGATGTAATTAGTGTAAACAAAGATTGGAATGCCTTGTTTTCATGAGACCCTGGTTTTGATTTGAAAATGAAAATGAAGGGGAATGAATTTGTCTTGTACACCACTGCCTTGTATTTTTCACCTGTATGAGCATGTTTTCTATACTGTAAATCACTACATACATTCAGAATTTTCTGGCCAATTATATCGACATTTCTCAGTACTATTAAATTAATTTAACTTGAATAATTTTAATAATTCATTGAATTTGTATTATAAATACCAAATCAATATTCAATATTACTATTCTATATTTTTTATTGTTATATTGTTGTTACTACATGAGCATTGTTAGAATTAACAATGATCATAAAGGAATTTTAGAGTTACAGTTGCTTTTATTGTATGGGTTTTGTATTTTGCAGAATAAAGAGGTTAACAAAGCAAATTTAGGTTTGTGTGATTTAATTAATTTTCCCTTAGTGACCAAATTTTTTCTAATTTAGGGTAGACCAAGCCATGGAACAAATGGAAACTGATAATGGTAACGGGGAAGAAAGCTTTGTTGAAATTTTGCCCATATTGTTTGATGTGACCTGCACTTATTGACACAAAAAAATTATAAGTTTATATCATATCAAGTAAAGCGTGTTCAAAATATAAAGAGAGAAAAACTTCTCCAAACTTTATTTTAGAGACTGTTGTCAGAAAACAGATGAATGGGAAATAAAGTCCATGTCTATTTAATTGTATGTAAATGTGAACTGGTATTGCTTTATGCATTCTAATGAATGATTTACAAAGACAACCACATACTGGGAGCTCAAACTGGAAAATACAGCCACCATGGATGCCTGAGCCAGTTCCTGACACTCAACATTTTCACCACTAGATGACATCAGAGAACAGGAAGACGGTCCTCATACCTGCCCACAACCTGCACTACTTTCATACTGAAGGCAAACAAACCCTCTTTCCACAAGTGTTTGTAAGATAACATTCATTTTGCAAAATTACAGTGAGCTTAACAGAAAACTTATAAACTTTCTTCTTCTTTTTTAAATAAAAGGACTGAATAGAAAACAGTAAATATTATTAACCATTGAATTATATAGACAAATAATGAATATAGTTGAGTGCCAGCACTTTTTTGAGTCTGGACTTTCAGATGGATCAGCTGTGGAAACAGCATCACCCATCCAGACCACTGAACAAGGTACTAATGAGCTTCTTTTTTCTCTGTAAATTTATGACAATTATAAGTTCTGAGTGTAAATGGGCCAAATTATTCTGTATCAGTCTCTACTTGAACTAACCTCTGGAGGAATCAAATAACGAGATTAACCAAAAAATAGATTACACTAATCCCAAGAAATCTATCAGACATGCTTCTCATGCTTGGAGCCATGAGTTTTGGACCATCACAGCCGGTTACTGACTGGTGCCGCTGAACAGCTGTGACAGCTTCTCCAATCTACTAAGATTCAAGGAACAGTAAATTTGGGTTATGGTAACATTCACATTTTATTCAACCACAGAACTATGTCAGATAAACGGTTTGAGATAGTTAATCTTCAAGGGAGCGTCACCGACTAGTTTGTAGACTTAATCTGCGGTTCCATCAGCAGTGGAGCAAAGATTTAATCATTCCTCGGTGTACCAAAGCAAAGACGTTGTTGAGGTCGAATGTTGCCAGATTTGAAGTTAATCTTCAGGACGTATCCATTTTTGCGGATCAACGGCTTGGCTGTGCCCTCAATTGAGCGCCTGCATGGAGGGGTTGTTCTGCCGCGTCAAGTCAGACAAAGGTACATGTAGTGATACCGGAAACATGCAAGGAAATTTACAAAAGTAAAGCTTAAAGGGTAAATTTAAGAAGCAGAAAATTCATTTAAGCGTTTAAATTCTTAAAATACATTATCTTGTGGTTAAGTGAGAACCCAAACCAAGGTTTTGCGATAGCTATATGTTTGTCATTTACGCAAAGTTCCGAAGTGTTTTTTTGTCTGAATCGCTGCGAACGGATTTCCAAATCAACTTTTATTCTGACAGCTGGAAACAGAGGAAGTTATTGGTCCTTGCCGACTTGACAGAAGTAACTCAGCGCCCGGTCCTCCTCCTCAGTTGCAGCCTTCAATTCAAGTGTCCACCGGGAAAACATGATAAGAAAGATGTCTGGAGACTGAATATGGGAAACAAAACATTATTGGCACACAAAGGATCTTAGAATGGGAAATCCCGATGCCTTTTGATGAGTGGAAACTACAAGTGGAGTGTGTGTTTTTCTTTTGTTTTTTAACACAATGTGTGAAGTATGGATGTGGTGTGGATGCCAGCTTATTTTCGAGACAAAAACAAGGACTGGCAAGTTATCAGCATGAATTATTGAGGACGAAAACAAAATATTAATGTCAATGCTGAAGTCGACTCAGGAGGACCGACCATGGTGAAAAGGAAGGGACTGTTATTTTCACTGCTGTACTTCATGGCAGGGTTTTGGCTCTCTTCGCCTCAAGTCCTAAGAATTGGTAAGAACCTAGATTTGTATTCATTTATGTTTGTGTAGCCTCTAGTTTCTACTGTGCACTTAAAAGCCTTTTAAACAGTTCATTCTAGGATTTTCTATGTCTCAATTAGACTAAAAATGTCTTAAATTTCAATTCAGAAGAGGGAAAAATATTTGACATTTTGCAGCTTAGTTATAAATAAAAGTGTGTTAGTATTTGTTTTAAACAACCTTAAAGAGTCAACAAACCGTGTAACTCAGTAGATACACTGTTGTGTATTAGGAGCTAAATTATAAACGTTTCTACAGCACTTGAGATGCTCTAACATTTTTATAACATGTGGTTTAACAAACAGTGAAAATCTGTACATGATACTTGTCATTGCTGAACTCTGCAATTTTTCTATGGAGATTTTCTTCACCATTGTCATCTTCGTCCAGTATTCTATTAAGATTTATTTGTAGTTCCTCTTGGCTTCTGTAGCTGACATATTCAAGACTTTAAGACCAAAGACTCATTGATGACCGATGACTTCTGCAAATGGAAATTACGGAGCTCTTGCTCCAACTACTCCACTTTGATCTCTGATGTAATTTTGTAACGATGAGCCAGTGGTTGCAAGTGAATTAATGTTCTACAGCTCTTTGTTCCTCTCCCATTAGTTATGTGTTCCTCCCATGGGTTTGCAGATTGCATCACCAAAATGGCTGTTTTGAATTTAGGCCTCAGGACTTAATGCTGTGCTTAATGCCCAAGGCATTTCTGCATTTTTTTTATTAACTTCTAAAGTTTTAATAATTTTTTTTTTAGAAAGTGTGGTGTTACATAACTTTAAAGGCTAATAGGCCAGTGCCCCCTCCCTCTTTTAGCATCTGAGCTCTGTATT
>JAVQJG010003344.1:0-15585 GCA_036024015.1 Craterocephalus amniculus | reverse complement strand
ATTAGGTGGTGCAAAAATAAACTGACTGTAAGCTCAGTCTGCAACCTCTCCATATGCTGATAATAAAGGCCAAAAAGTTGCGAAGATATTAAGACTTCACATGATTGTTGACTCTTGTTTATTAAAGATGTTGCTTCAACACTGCTCACTGGTGCAGAGGTGCTTGTTCAGTAAAAGCTTGTGGATTCATTTAATTGCAGGTAGTATGTGTGAGCCACAGTACCCTAAATGCACAGAATGTAAGATGCATGCTCACATTTAAATCTGAAAACCACTGAACATATTTCCAATCTAGAAGATAAATCTTTGAAAATGTCACTTTTAACTAGAAAATGTGTGACTTTTGATACAAAAACTCAGGTACAAAAAAACCCCTCAGAGAATATGTAAATATAAAAACAAGATTTATTGTTAACAACATACATGGTACATCAAAATACTGCAGTCATGAAAGTCGAGGTTATAAAAGATTTGTTTTATGTACACCTTGCATAGTTCAGCTAACAAATTGTTCTTCATACGTGTCTTCATGGGCATTTAGAAATACATAATTGCTCCTCGTGGTCCCACTGAAATGTTGGGTTTAACCTTTGTGCAGTCTTAAAACAGAATGGATCGACATATTGACTAAAGCTATTTTACCTAAAATGTATTAAACTACATTTAATATATGATCCCTGGAAAACGTACTGGATTTCACACCATGTACATATATGAACAAACGTCTAATGCTGTGCAAACCGCAACTGCTAAAAATCCCTTAGGGCCAGCAGATCAATTCTGCTTGTCTGTGTGAAGTCGTATTTTACATAGCCAACATGTACAACATGTACCGTGAGAGTGGTACTCTTTTGTGTACATGTGACTCAGAAAGGCAAGTATTGGAAACATTTTTCGTACTTTCTCATATCAAACATCTGAGCACAATAACCATTCAGAAACAGCATTTTGATAAATATTATCATACAAGTTATTACACTTTGGGAGCCAGCTTCCCAACATTACCTCGGTGATTACTGTATTCGTTCAATGTCTCGGTTCGCTCTAAGCCTGCTCTCTTTTATCTGGTGTGACTTGTTTTTTAATTTTTTAATTATTTTTTTTTCTTCTTGATAAATAGAGAAATTAAGTTGTCACTAATGTGCTCAAGTGTTTTAAACACCTAATAGTCCTTTAAAGTTTCACTCCTGCCCAAGTCGGGAGAGTTCAAACAGATAGAGCCGTCTGCAAGATCCATGGTAACACAGAAGACAGGCTTGCATCCCTGTAGGCCCAATCAGGCATCTCATCTTCTTTCTCACCACAGAGAAAGTCATCCTCCCGGGCAGCCTTGTGTATGGTCTCACCACTTTCCAGGAATGGGTGTGCCGCACTCATACCAACCCACGTAAGTCACGTGTGACTTTCCTCCGATCTCTCCAAAGGTCACAGGTTCCTGTCTCATCGCTCTGAAGAATCCTGATGTACAGACACACAGAGGAAAGATGGGAGATATTGATATAAAATGAACTTTACACCACAACATTTCTTTTGAACTTAATTTTACTCTCTTTTTGTTTTTAAATGCACACATGCAACTGTCCAATGTTTATGTACTTTCTGTGCAACATGCCGTTCTCAACAAGTCAAATGACCAAAAGAAGTCCAATCAGGAGTCTTAACCATGAAACATTCACTGGTTCAATGAAAACTTTATCCAAAAAGTCCCCTTTATTACACAGATGACATTCAGACATAATTGGACAAAGACGATGAGTTACTGAGATTTCTTTTCTTTTTCATTCTTTTATTTAGTAGAGGGATTCCTGCTTCATTATTCCGCTGACATGCATTCATGATATAGTGTCATAGTAGCATGAACGTTTTATGTCCCCAAATGTCCCAAACCTTTTTTGAGCAGTGTAAAATGCTCAGTCAACGACTCCCCAAAGTACCTTGTCTACTTGGCAGCTGGTCAGCCAACAACTGGGTACCGGTCCGGCCATCCAGGAATGAGTCGACAAACTGACAGTGGTCCTCACCGTGGCCCGTCTGGTCTCCTATGTTGTAAAACTTCCCTACAGTGGAAATGATCGTTACTCCGAGGGCTCATGTTGATAAAAAAAGCTAAAATATGTGGTTCAGTTTTCAGTTTGTCTCATGTAGGCTCCCCCTGCATCGGGTTCAGTCATTGTTCTGTGTGTAATTACCGGTGAGTGAGTCGCTCAGGTAGATCTTGTATCTCAGGGAGTTGCAGAGCTGGATCCCTACAAACTTTCTGTACCAAGTTCTCTTCACAAACTGCTTTCCATTGCATTCGGAGTAGGCGTCAGCTTTAAATGGGAACTGAGTCCAGATGGCGTCCTTCCCTTTAAGGAAACATTTGGACATGAAACTTGGTATTAAACTTGTGATATACAACAACAGCTTAATACTTTGATCTGAAAAAGACTTACCTGAGGCGTGCTCACTGACACGTGGATCCGCTACAGATGTGAGGGAGAATTTCAGTGAATAATGTTGTCAAAACAAATTGGAATTTACACAGTCATGAAACACTGAGCTAGACAAACCCAGATTTGTGTCTGAGTCAGTCTGGCAGTGTATTTACAGTGCTTAACATCAAAATAC
This sequence comes from Craterocephalus amniculus, assembly GCA_036024015.1. Taxonomy (NCBI): domain Eukaryota; kingdom Metazoa; phylum Chordata; class Actinopteri; order Atheriniformes; family Atherinidae; genus Craterocephalus; species Craterocephalus amniculus. Next base: position 12,975 of record JAVQJG010003344.1, on the reverse strand, counting down.
TTCACTTTGATTGTACAAAGGCAGGAGGCCAGTTAAACAGAGCAGCCTCCTCTCATCTTTGTCGTTTAGCATGAAAGCCCAACAGCTGATCCGCTGAGGGATGTACATCAGCTCCTTTCTGAGTAGTTGGATCACCGGATGGATTACAGGGAAGAAACCTGCCTCTAAGGCAGGGATGTCAAACTCTGGTCCTCTAAACCCGCTATCCTGCAGGATTTTCTTGTTTCCCGCTCCAACATACCTGATTCAAATCTAATCAGTCAGGTGTGTTGCAGCAGGGAAAGAACAAAAACCTGCAGTATAGTGGCGCTTGAGGAATGGAGTAAGATTCCCATGCTCCAAGGCAAGGCTTGACTTCTTATATTCAAAACAACACACTGACTTCAAACACATACGTCTATTTTTCATATGTGAACACTTCAAAGTTCATCAGGGATCAGATAAAAAAACTTGCCTGATTCTGTGCTAAAAGTCACAGGATCGCTGGAGGGCCCGCTGCCGTGCTCATTCTTTGGTGTTACTGTGAATTCATAGCTGAAATGAAAATAAGTGTTGACTGCAATGAATTTTAGTCATATGGAGAAAAGGAAATGAAAGGCATCGTCCAAACTTTGAGTAGCTGCTCATCTGAAGCCTTCCAATCTCCAGGGCTGGGATGCATAATATTTTAATGGCTTTGACAGCTAAGTAAGGGTTTATACTTACGTTTACACAAACTAACACACAGTCTCTTACTGTCACGTACACACATACACACAGTTGATGGTTATTCCTCGTGCTGCATTCAGATGTGCTGGCCACAGTCTGTGTTGCAAACCCAGCCCAGGGGAGGGTTCTGCTAAGTCTTGAGATTCCAGATGCTGAGATCTAATTAAAAACTCAGTGACCCACTCCACCTCCACCCATATTTCTCCAACTTTTGTGTCACTCTGGCCGTTTTCTGTGCACAAAACCAAATGTGATTCACTGCACGGGCTGCCAGAGTTCATGTGAATCCAAAGACAAACAAAAGAGCGCTGACAGCTGTGCACTGCTATTTAATATCTTTCTCCTGATTCGATCAACAGTCAGCCTTAACAGCGTAGTCAGTTACTGGTTTATGTCTACAGTAGTGTTTGCAAGGCTAAAAATGATTATCATCAACTTACAACTGTGTAAACTGCTAGTTGATCCAAAAGCCCCCAACTGCCTGGAAGATGGATGAGTTATATCCAAATGTTTAGGTTGCATACCTGCTGTCTGGAGTAAGATTCTCCACAGCTGTGTGTGTCTGGTTGGTCGTCAGTATAGACACCTCCTGTCCATTCGGTCCAGTGGTTGTGGAAACCACCTCATATTCTGTCAAGAGAGAGAAATCCCCATTAAAATGTTTCACAGCTCAACTACTGATAGCATATTTGATCTGATTTAGGATTTAAAAAGCAAGTATAGGATTTGGGTCTGGACTTGAATAGTATGATTCATGTCCAAAGCAAATGACTTCTTCCCAAATCACTGCTGCAAATGATAGATTATTACCACATAAATTAACATTTTGAACAGTAAAGGACACTAAAACAGTTTAGTTTAGATGAGCTGCTTATCATTCATCTAAGATATCACGATGCACCAGTTACAGCCAAAGTATAATTATTTCACTTTCACTATTCATCAGGCGTGTCTTTAGCTAAATCTTTGATCCAGTTGAAGTCACTACATCACTGAAAAACTCACTTTCAAAACCAAATCAAAATTAAATTTCAAGCAGGGATGCTATGATGCGATTGTATTCTCTATCATGTTTATATTAAATTAATGACACCTCAATATCATATTAATACATGAGTGATTCGATTGACTGATTCTAGCAAAATATAAATTACTAAATAAAACAGAATAAAGTTGAAGGCTTTGCCTCCTGTTAATTGTAATTTTGTTGTTCAAAAAAAGAGTAAATAAAATAAGGAAATAGGTGTTTAAAGCTTTTTGAAAACAACAGCAAGACTGAGTTTAACAGTGCCGTTAGCCCTTCGTGTTTCCCCACGCTACCTGTGGTTTCATTATCAGTTTTCTCCCAGTCGAGGATGACAAAGGATGGGCAACCCTCCACTGTAACCACGGTGAGGTTGGATGGCGGTGTGCGAGGAGGACCAGTCACATTCAGATCGCTGCCTTCCTCATCAGGAAAGTAAGCCATGGAGGAGGTGATGGAGCAGGGCTCATCTGGCTTCTTATCCGTTTTGTAGATGACATGGGGCGCTACAGAGATGCAGAATGAGAATATGAGTTATTCATGTCAATTTAGATGTAAGATGTTAGATGTTAGATTACAGTAATAACGTCTTACCCACAAAGCGTTTCTTGCCCATAATATCTACCTCTGAAGCAGGTAAAGGCCTGAAAATGGAGGAGTTCTCATTTATGTCAAAACGGCTGCCTGCAGAAACAATAGGGAAAGGGTGGTGTTAGTTGTGTGTTGCCAGCAGTCCCTGGCAGCTCACCGTGTCCTCTTATTTTACAGCTCTGGCCTGTAAGACCATCCATCCCAGCACCTGCTCTGGCCTGCACTCACTCTTTATCCTAAAAGTTGTCCTCCTTCTTTATCTTGTGTCTATGCACATGTGCAGGCTGCATCACCAGAAAATCCTCTTTACGATTTTGTACATACAAAGACAGGGAAGCTATTAAGTTCCAAGACTTTTCCCTACATTTACAAAAATCCAGCCACTGGAGTTCAGTTTTCATCTACCTCATAAGAACCATTAAAATGTGTTAGAATCAGAATCAGAATATTTATTGTCATTGTCAGTTACTCATACTGTTTACTGTTGGAGCTGCTGTGGTCGTCTGCCGCCTGTGCTCCTGCTTTGGTTTGGCTGTGACCACGGTGTACGGCTTTAAGATGGACTCCTTGTCTCCTTGTTTCAGGTCCATGGGTTTATCTGAGGACAGAGAGCGAAAGGAGGGGAAGTACAAATCAGTTCTTGTCCCTCAGCATCTGTCTCACAGTCAAACACAGTTGCACTCCATCTGCTCTGGCCATCCTCACTGAGCAACTCAGTGGCCTTTTCCTGGCTGCTGAGGGAATCAGAGAGTGCATGTTGAGTAATATCTCTTGTGCACTTTAAAGGAGATAAAGGTCTGCCAGGACCTAGCTCCTGAGTTCAAAGATGCCCAGATGTGTTAGCTCAAATACAGATACACTTGTGCCCTCAAGCCCAATGAGATGGATGATATATGAAGATAAATTCTCCTTTGTGCATGAGCAAACACTGTATAGGCCTATTTAGAGGTTTGAAAGCACTTCACAGAATGCAGTTTGAGATGATGGTCCTCAAACCATGCATCCAGAGTCCTGTGGAAATAAATGTGGATTACTGTAGGTTAGACTAAAATAAAAACAAAGGAAAATTAATGAATATAAAATGGAAGATAGATTTTAACTGAAGGAAAGACTTAAGTGAAACGTTTATTTGTGGAGTAAGACTCTGGTTGGTGTTAGCTTAGGAAATGGACTGGACAAAAAAAAAAAAAAGTCATCAGGAGAAAAAAACCTTTATCTCTTTGTCAATAAATCAAGTACGTTAATTAAGTTAATTAAGCTTCATTTGTACATCTCCATTTCAAGGAGAAGTAATTCACTGGGATGAATTCACGATGATGGATCGTATTATTATTCAATTCAGTCTAAATGCAGTTCAGTAAGATCTAATTAATTCCACAAATTTGTTTCCATATTTTGGATGAAAAATTTAAAAAAGTTCAGATTGAGATTTATTTGTCCCAAATCTAAACAAAAGTTAAAGATTGGAAAATAACAGGGAAATAACAACCCTGTTAATCCAGTTACTGTTAGCATAAAGGCAAAAAAAAATTACAGAAATGCATTTAAATACTATACCTTTGTTCCTCAAATATAAATAGGTTTTTATGTAGATTTTCATTTCAGTGCCCCATTGCAGTTTGTTCAATTCGCCTTTATTTATATACACCAATTCATACATCATCTCAGGGCGCTGCACAGACACTCAGTTTAAGCCAATCTGATTGTCATACATTCAATCATACAAGCCAATTCATAACGAATAGCCTATGTAAGGAAACCAATAGACTGCATCTAATCGAGTCTTCAGTCCAATCCCCTTCTGAGCAAGCTTGAGGCGATGGTGGAAACGGTCTTCTGTAGTTTTAGTTGTTAGACTCAGGAACTACTCTCAATGGTAAAATACTTGGGAGTACTGGGCCTCATTCAACATTGGTTCATATTACAAATTTGTTTAAAGTCCTACTTATGAACTTTTTACGAAAAAGGTGGCATTCACCAAAATCTTTGTATCTTGGATTTGTTCCCAGGTAAGAATAAATCCTTTAATCGTTTGGAATGTTTTCTGCTGTTCAGTTCATTAAAATACAATAATACAGTTACTGTAATGTTTTGTCAGATTTTTTAAAAACTCTTGACACATTGCATTTTGTTATTTTAAGATAACACAATTCTGATATTGCATCCTAATGTTATATTTTCCCTCAGGTAATGGTTTTTCAGAACAAGTTACAGTCAAGACAGATTGCTGGTCTTTCCAACAGCATCAGTTCAATCGACCGAGTGCATAAGATCTGTTCCTTTAGCTGCAACTTCGACAGCAAAATGTGATATCTAATAATCAAAATTCACTGTAATAGTTTCTTTTTAATATATATATAATAATAATAATAATCTTAATAATATATATAAATTTCAATAAGTAATCAAGATTTTGTCATTGCTGCCTGGTTAATAAGACCTATCACTCACCTGTTAAGCATGTCAGCTTTACTAACTGTAGAAGGTACAGTGCAATGATCTTTTATTCGACAATGTACTACTTTTATCTTTTGCCACAACGCCACAAAGATGTGCGTCCTGACACACACACACAGGACCAAACTGTCCAAATTCAGGAGGAATTAATGGCCAGTTTGAACATAAAGCCATTTTCAATTATTTGAAGCTCATTATGTGGTTATTTATAACAAATGTAACACTTAAAAATCAGGATTTGGAGACAGACAACAGGACACAGACACCAAATATAACAAAATCTGGCGATTTCAGGCTAATACCGATACTTTGGTTCATTTCCCCTCTCTAGTTCATTGTCGGACACTCGTTGAGACAATCAGAGCACTTCAGTGTGGAAAAAAAAGCACGTTTTTAACACGAACTTACGCGGGAGCAGTTGCCCGATACTTATCATTAGTTGGGCTGCTAGCTGCCTGCCCAGCTAAATACTGGAGCTATCTTGAACATTCCTTTCGTCATCACTCACATGCATGAAAGGAAAAATGACAACAGACCCCAGGTTTAAGAAAAAGTGAAATTCTCCTTTAAGAGAGATTGGTATTCACCGATCTAATATGAAAGATAGAAAACAATTTTGCCAAGAAGTTCATGAATCTAAAGGAGGGTTTCTGTAAAAGCCTTCTTAAGAACAAATTTAAGAAGATTTGTAAGAAGATGTTGGTGAATGAGGCCCATTGTTTCTATTTTCACAGAAAGTCTGTGTTTGGAAAAGTTTTGCAAAAAAAGGGGGGGAGGGGGTGGAACTACAGTGTAAGGTTTAGGCACCAACTTGGTTATGTTTAGATAAACATTATTTGCCAGCTTGTATTACCTTGAAAAGGAAAATGTAACGAAATTTAAGGACTTCTTTGAATAAATAGATGAATTAATAGATATGAGCTATTGACAGAATTAACACAGAGTCAAACTATTCATAAAATTTACATTTGAGTAACATCTTTAGCATCAGTAACATCTTAAAAAGTGTCATAAAAGAAAATGCACTTTAAATTAAGTCTTCCCCCGGCCTGTTGTATGTGTGAATTCACAATTCAGATGATGAAATACAGTAGTCTGTGCACAAACACCACGGTTGCCCTCACCATGATCACTAGGCTTTCCCACTAGGTTGGATCTCTTGTTGTCAGGAACAGGAGGATGTTGAACTGCTAGAAATAATGGGGATAAAAAGAGCCTTTTTAAGGTTAAATTCACAAACAAACCAAAGTAAGAGATGGCCAACACTGGAGAAGAGATACAAAGCTGAAAACAAGTGTTTTTGATTCATTTAACAGTGCAATGAAACTTAAGAACAGCAAGTTTGAAGACACATGAAGACAGAGACATTTAGAAAGGCAGAAGTCTGCAGGAATACTTTGTGACAAGTATGCAAACATATGATCAAAGCAGTGATTAAGCAGAAAGACAGACTATATTTCACTTTGTGGAGAGCTGCCACAGAGCACCACCATGACCTCCTACTAAGGAAAATCCATGTTTCTGTTCCAGTCATAAAATACTTTTTTTTCTTTTTTTTTGGTTTTAAATGCTTTCCCTAAGATCCCCAGAAGATAACAGGAATTTAATTCTGCGTAAAGCTCAAAGGAGCAGTAAAGGCAGCAGGTTGTGATAAACCAAACTATGCAATGAAGACCAAATCCTTTTCCCTCTGAGGTGTTTGTATGAACACAAGGAATGAAGCAGATTTTATGTACTTGGCGATGAATACTATTTAGCAACAAAGTGAAATGACATTACCATGGCAACAAACTGTCAAAATTCTAAATAGCACAATAATTTATCTTAAATTTAGCGCCTCTAAAGCAGTAAAATGATCTCAAATTAGTTTTGCGGTGTTTTGGACAAGTTGAAAAAGGTTCCTGGGAGGCTTTGTAAAGGAGGCCTCTCTTGGTTATTTCACTTCTTTGTTGCTTGTTACTGGAGTAGTTCGGGCTTGTTTTCAGAACATGTGCTCCCCTTGCCATTGCATATCTTTTAGATTTATGAAAGGTCATTTTTGTTGACAAGATACAACAATTGTCCATGTTTTGAGGCCATTACGCATCTCTCTTGGAGCCATTCCCTCTATTCCTGAGCTGACCTCCGTACGATTGAAATAAATCAGTGATCTCCAACTTTACGGCCAAGACAGAGGGGTTGAGGAGATCAAGACGAACTGAGACAACATCTGCCGGCAGGTCTCACTGATTAACACAGAATACAGTGTAGGGGGGCCTCTAACTGACATAATGTCCCCGTTGGCTAATGGCAAACATATGCTCACATGTAAAATCACACAGTATGGTGTCGGAGTCCTTAAAATGACAGTCAAGAGATAAACAATCAAAGAACACAACAGGGTTTGGAGCACGAAGAACTACAGCTCAGTGATGTCATGGTCGACTGGGAAGGAAATGAGAATCGGGCCACGGAGACGTGATGCTAATTATGTATGTCAACAATATGTCTGCATAGTACTCGATAAGAGCTGGTCTAAAATTTCTATCCCAGATGTGTTTGGTTTGCCGTGTTCCTGAAGGACTGAGCCAGGCCTCAGATTCAGATTAAAAACAGCAGCGGTGGTGGGAGCGCTGATTTCTGTCAGATAATTTCATTACCATCAGTGAGAACCTGAACAAACATCCAATCAAAACAGAGATTCACAGTAAGTTTGGAAATGTTGTTCTGAGGAACTGAAAGTAAAATCCCCCTGGGAAACTCAGCTCTGAGAGGCTGTTGGGAAAGAAAAAAGTTGACTATCATGGTTTTGGTTTACTGTATAAAGTAGCAATGAACTTTTTGGAATTAGCTTCATATAACTATCACAAATCAATTGAAATAAAAGAGAGAGGAAAAAGTGCTGCAAAGGTGTGGCATCCCTGTCTAAATTTCTGTTATTGTGATAATTCAAGCGAATGGAAGAAAAACTGATATCCATAGCAGTGGAACAGTGGCTTATTCTAGAGGACTCATCTGAGGAAAACTCTTAGCCACAAAATATGTTTGCAAATTAACAAATCTAAACAATGCATCTGGGATACAAGCCCAATGAAATTATCCAGTTAGAACAGAGCTTTTTGGCCCCAGTGAACAGATTTCAGTTAAACCAAAAGTTTTCTGGGCTGCCATGAAGCATGAGGAACATTATACTTGAGAGATAGTAACTGTTCCTATACGGGAAAATTATTGATCAAAGTGAGAAAACAATGAATATTTCAATGATAGATTGGAATGGATTAATTTAAATATGATTTTTTTCAGGAAGGAAAACACAAGACTTAAAAAGAAGGACTTCAAGAGCTGAAAAACTCTTGATCACTATTTTACAAACAAAAAATGCTAAAGAAAAACATCCGTATTACATGAGCTGGATCTAAGCTAGTTACAAAAGTGTTTGCCAAAAGGGAATTTCAAAGTCCTGACCATCGTTTTTATACTCATTTGAATAGATGTAAACAAAAGCTCTTGTTAAAAGTCCCCCCTAAATGTCATACCTTCAGGACATTCAGTCATATTTTACTCCTTTAACTGCTCACAGTAAAATTTTGACCAGGAGTACCCAGACTTTTGTATGGCAAAGTATAAACAGTCACATTGCGCTTGGATGTGCAGTCTGGCAGACAAAACCACTATTCCTTTCCATAGAGTTGCTTCCACACCAGCAACACACACCAGCTGTGACATGAGACTGAAGCACAATCTCTCTTCACAACCCCAAACAATGAGAACTAGAGCAGATTCACCATTAATACATGTGGCCCAGACGTGGTTTGCCTCAATAGTTAAGATGGATTCAATTACTCTAATTAACTGAGCCTGCCTGGCTGAATGGAAACAATGTGATGTACCAAAAAGGGAGCAAACCACATTCACAATTTCCAACATGCACAATAACTCTTATTTAACTCATCTGGACCTGCTGATTACAGGACCATATGTACAATGGACCAAGCAATACAGCGAGCATAGTTTTAGCCAAAATTATAATTACTTATACCTTCAGTCTCAGTCACATATAAGCTATGCGACCACCAATCAGATAGCACAGACCATGACAGGACACAAAAATTGCAGAGCATGAGAGGATTGTGACAAAATCACATATCAGTGCAGCAGCATGTAATGGCCCTTAAGTTGTTATTTTGCTTTGTCTTTACCAGGTTTTTCTTTGGACCTCATCTCAGGTCTAGGGAGGGCAATGCCCCTGTGATGCATCCCATTGACTATTAGAGGGAGAGAAAGGTTATGTTATGACAAATATACCAGCACCACATAAGAAGGAAGTCATAAAGTCAAAAAGTGCTGCTGCATTTGTTTGTTTTTTCCAGTGTCAGAGACAACAAAGCAGAGGAGGTTTGTGTGTTTAGTCTACTTTTACAGATGTTCTGGATGAATAAAATGGAACTGCCGTGGCTCAAGAGCATATATTTCTTGTCTTTTGACGTTTGCTGCTCAACTCTTTGGGGAGTTTGAGAGTTTGAAAGAGATACAGAGAGATAATGAGAGGCTATGGTGGCTGTACTGCCTGTGGAGTGATGGCTCGGCATTCTTGGTGAATAATGTGGCGTGTATTGGCCAGTTGCTGTGGCCAGACTCCCCACCTGGCCAACAAGTGAGACTGTAAATCATGTTAACGATCCTGACCCTGAGACGCCACAGCGGCTTACGGTGAAGGTGTGAAATGCACACCAAGCACATGTGGTAGAATATAGACAGCATACATACTGTGAGGGAAGGTGAACAAGAAGAGAGCAGGGGGGAAAAAGACAGGCATTCAATGCAGATTGTGCAGCTTCTGTAGCTGAGGATGCTGGGCTGCGGAAAAAGTAGCTGCTTGGGGAAAAATGAATGAGGATTACCGCCAGGTTTGCTGGGGCTGCGAGAGGAGGTGACTGTCTTGGATTGAGAAAATGGTCTGATACCATGAACACTGGGATTAGGAGGATCCCGGGTGCGATACATTGTGTTGTTTCTTTCTGTTGTAGGACGTGACGAGTTAATGGCCAAACGAGGGACCTCAGCGACAGATGATCTGACAGCACCGGTACCTAGATGAGCAGAAAGGCAATTTAAAGTTAGAGAAGATCCACTTCTGAGCTCGAAAGTTTTACCTAGATGGGACAAATGATAAAGTAAAGGAATGACAGCAATGCAGGCGATCAATGAAATGACAGAAATGCATTAAATGAGATCCAAAGCCAGACATAACTGCTGGTTGTGAGTTGACAAGGGTGAGGCAAATGTGTTGTGTCGACAATGGACGCTGTGAAACACATAGAAACATATACAATGACGGTGTGGTTGTGTAGAGTGGTAGGATGGAGATGGAGATGGGGAAGCACTGTTTTCCATGTGACTTGACAAAAAAAGCAAAGATGGCAATGGGACAAAATTATCATGGCATTTGTTTACCAGGATTGTAACTATCAGCCTTCTCTTTGGCCAGTTCAGGTCTTGGTAGAGGTTTGCCCTCTTCTAGAGGACTAGGAGCTGTATGAAAGAAAATTGACTATTTATCTGGGATAATATTAGTTTAGTTAAGACTTTAAAAGGGGGCATACCTCACTCTTGTTTGTAGAAAGCCGACAAGATTGCTGGTTTCAAAATTGATTCAGATGTTCAGGATCATTTTCATTGTCTCATCATTCTGACTTGGATGGGAAATTGCATCTGGTTGATGAGACAAATGATCTGTGCAATTTGTTGATGTCAAAAAACAGAATTCTTTAATTATACTACAGTAGTATACTAAATACAAATGCTTTATACATTTTGTTCAATATGCCCCCTTTAAAATCATATTTGAAAAAGATTTGATGAGGAATGCTGACGGCAGAATGTAGGGTCTTTACCCGTAGGAACTGCCTTTCTTGGGGTACCCTTCAAGCAGTCAGATTGGATCCTGGTATGAGGCAGAAACTGAAGCCCAGGCTGAGATTGTGGTCGGGCCCTAGAGGCCTGGTGTGGTTTAGGGAGAGCGTCCGCTTGGGATTGGGCCTTTGGAGGACGTTGAGGCTGGGGGCATGGCTGAATGTTTGCCTGATGTTGTCTCTGTTTCCTATTTCTTGTCTTTGATGGGGACTCTGGTTGTTTTTTTGGTTGAACCTGCAGCTGAGGATTGGACTGGTTCTTGGGTCTAGCATGTGCTCTTGGTCTAGGTTGGGAAAGAATTGGCCTTGGTTTATGTGGAATCAGGGTTAACTGGGGCTGTGTTGTATGTGTCGTTGGCTGAGGTTGTGTTTGGGTTTGTGGCTGATTTGGAGATTGAGTCTGTGTGTGAGAATGGGGACTGGTGTCAATCTTTGATGGAGCCTCTTGGACATGCGGTATGTGCTGAGGTGTTGGCCTTGTGGTTAGGGGATGTGCCATAGGTGTGGGTTGATGAGGAGGTTGACTTTGTGCTTGAGCCTCTTTATAAGTCTCTAATTGTGGTTGCATTGGTGGCAGGATCTGGAGTTTGGCCTGGGATGTTGGTTTAGGGTTTGGTTCAGACTCAGTTAGTGGTGTGGTCTGAGGATGTGATTGGCGATGGGGTTTTGGCTGAGGTTGTGAAAGAAGGTGAGTTTGTGGAATAAGCTGGGTTATGACCTGTGGTTGTGGTTTGGTCTGGAGCTCTTGCTGGGATGTTGCATGCAGCTGTGGCATACTTTGGCTGGTGAGTATTGGTAGAGGTTGTACAGGTCTGAGCTTTAGCTGTGGAGTTTGGGATTGGGGCTGATGCTTGAAGTTTGATTGAGGTTGTGCTTGAGATTGAGACTGGGGCTTTTGGGGGGTATTTCCGTCTCGGTTTTCCTTTGGTTTGGTTTGGTACGGGTATACTGGCAAGGATGCCATTGTAGCTGCTATGTGAACTTGAGGATGGAGACTAGGAGATAGAGGAACCTCTAGGAAAGGAGGCATCTTGGACCTGGAAAGCTCTTCTTCTCCTGGGTTGTGTAAAAGAGACAAAATATGGCAATGAAGCCACAACGCCATTACATTTCATTTCAAATGTTATTTTCTGTAGGGAGGATTGATTTACTTAATAAGATAAAGTATAAGTTATTTTTATTATCTATAAAAATGTTAAAAGTAAAAGTGCCAGCAGCTACTGGACTAGCAACACACACAGCCAGACTTGAACTAAAGCAGAGACTACACAATAACTTCTATCTGGCTTTGGTTTGATAGAGCAGGTCCAGTTTCAAAGACATGCAGACCATATGGAGTTATTTGCAGTTAAACAGCCATGTTATTACACACAGGCTCCGCTATGATGGCCAGGATGCCTGTGAGTGATGGCCATTTAAATCCATTGGCTATGCCTTGGAGAAGCTGTGACACATGAGGGTTTAATAGCTGCTGACTGATCGCTTGCTGTGGGATTTTCATAGACCATTCGAAATTGGTTGTTCAATCTTGTCAGATGTTCACCTTAGTCAGAGGTTGAAAGAAAAAAGGAAGGTCTGACAGAAAGAGAGAGAAGAAAACTGTAGGAAAATAAAGGAATTAAACAACATGGAATTAGAGTCCGTTTTAGACTTACAAAATAAACGTACCGTTTTAGGTTATATATTTCTAATTTGAATGAATTAAGTCAATTTTCTATCAATTACAACCTAAAGTCTCAGCAGCTTTGTTATTAGTAAAAAAAAAACTTCCTTCAGATCACAAACGGGAAGAATCATTTATTAAAAATGCTTTAACTGCATTTACAAAAGAAAAAAAATCTGGCAATGTGACACCCTTCTTCATGCTTATGCTTAAAAGAGTAACCACTGTGAAACAATCACATGCACTGCTATGTTTTTTTCTCATGACGCAGTCTCTCTCCCTCCTTACAGCATGCGTTGTGCTTTCTCTGTCTCCCACACTGGTTGAAGCTGGCACCGCTGGCCAATACCACTGTTGTGTTTAGCAACAGTTGCAACAACTCCTGTGGTACAATTTAAAGCAAGACCGTTTTACAAGGTATGGCAGGCTTTGACCACTGTAGAGCTGAGACCAATTATTGGAAACAAGCAGAACACTGGGAGTAGTTACATTAGACATGTTCAGAACAATAAGCCCAACTCTGGAAGTACCTGAAGTTTCAGATGGTGTTATGTCTTGGGTATGGACAGGGTAAATTATTTTCCAGAATCTGTGCAGGAAACTATGGGGCAGATCTCTCTCTCTCTCTCTCTCTCTCTCTC